>VXAY01000700.1:1000483-1105531 GCA_013399855.1 Oxyruncus cristatus | reverse complement strand
CAGCCCCGGACACCGCCCGGGGCTCCCGGGGAGGCCCCGCGGCCAGGCTGTGACCACCCACCCACCTGCTCGGGCCCTGGGCACCGCCGTGTCCTTCAGCCCAGCGCCGCCTCAGCTGCCTCCGCCGGCCCCTGGTGCCGCGCCGGGCCCGCGTCACCCCGCCCGCTCTGTGTGCGGGTGCCGGTGCCGGTGCCATGTCACCGAGTTGATGTTTCGTCACACGGCGCATTCCTGAGCCCGCCCGTGACAGCCCTGAGGCTCATCTCCCGCCGGTCTGGGCAACACGTGTGTGGCGCCGGCCTTGCTCTCACTGTCACCAGCGCTCCATTTCTGCCAGAACCATCTCTCCCAAAACTATTCTATCACACCGATGCCATCCCAGTGTTAATTTTGGTCTGCGGGTGTACAAGGCCAGTGATGGAACACGGCAAAGCCATCCACTGCACCACGTTACAGCCTAAATATAGCTAATCCACACCACCACTGCGCTGGCATCTATAGGGGATGTGTTGCAAGCACATAATCACAACTTAGCTGCTTTCAAATGCAAACACTTGCTAAGTGTGATTGCACGGTTGCCACATCAGATTGTCCTTGCCACACTGTAATTGCCTTAACATTTCCTGTCCTGTGATGCCACATCCCAAAGGTTTACTGGTGTGACATCGCCAGGGAAGTGGGGATTGCAGCAGTATCACATCACAGTGTGGTTGTGGTTATCCCACTCCACTCACAGGACGTGGGCTCATCCTGTGACAACATTAAGTTTTGTTTTCCACCCAGCTGACTCGGGACTAAACACAGGCAACAAGTGGCCCCTGCTGGATACCAGCTTTCTGTCCCCATCAGGATGTTCCCGCTCGAGGAGGAACCCTCCAGCAGAACAAGTTTAATGAAATCCCATACAGTAGCAGGATGGAAATGTATACCATGAAGAAAAAGGAGAAAATGCATAATTTTTTTTTTTTTTTTTTTTTTTTTTTTCCCTAGCAAGTGTTTTAGTGGTGCTGCTTTGGTTTGGTTTACTGCACAGAAGTTACGGAGGTGGAGAAGTCTCCTTGACTACTTCTTTCTCCTAAGCCTTTGTAATTTTGATCATTGTTTCTACCCGTCTGTAGAAATAATCTTCCTTATGGACTCAATCATATACTGTCTGTTTTAATGAGCCCAGTGACTGTTGTTGGGAGTGATGCCAAGAGTAATGATCTTTAGCTATTTCTGTAGGAAAGCAGCTTAGCAGGCCATATGTCATATTTCCCAGTAAATGATTGTTTTGAATTGTTTTTATACTGTAGTTTCTATTCATGAGATATTAAGGAAAATAACAGCATCTGGTTAATCAAATTCTGAATTTCAGCATATGATGATATATATCAATCCTATTCTGTGACTTTCTTTGAAATAGATTGCAAGTTCAGTGCAGAGATTTTCTCTCTGTGGGTTGGTAAGGCATCTTATAGGTGACTGTTATACCTTAAAATTTCAAGGGTGAAGAGCTAAGGCAATTTGAAGTTTAACAAGACCTGAGTTCAGCTACTGTTGCCAGAAAGGAGTTTGTACCACCCTTCTACCACACAGTTCTAAAGACAAAAAGCAAACAGAAGAAGTGAGGCTTGAGCAAAGGTAGAATATTTTCTCCTTGCAGGGTTCTTGAGGGAGCACTTGAAACTGAGATCACACCACAAACTGAGAAAGCTGCTGGCCAGAGCTGCACGTGTGTCTGATACAACAGCAAAAGCATTTCCTCATTCAGTCAACTCAGACCTGATTAATTTTCAGATTTTACCCTTTTTTAAAAAGAAGGCAAATTAGATCTTAAGCAGAATTTTAACTGCCTCCTAACTATGTTAATATATTAAGGGTTACACCATGTTTAAACACCAAAATTTAGGCTCATTTTTGGCTTAAAATTATGATTTCGGAACAGGAAGAGTGTGCTATGTGCCAATGGTACTGAAAATGTTTTATTAATATAATGTTGGAACAACTAACCTATATTCCAACTAATTTTCTTTACTGTATTCATGTTTGAATGCTACAGTAACCACTTTCCTGGCCCTGGGGTTTTGACTTTGTGTCAAGAAGAGCAGTGGGTGTGATCTTCTTTAAATGCAGCCTAGACAACCTGTGCTAAGGCCATGTCAGTGGTTTCACTTGATTTTTAAAATCCAGATAACTTTCATTCAAAAAAAAAAAAAAAAAAAAAAAAAAAAAAAAAAAAAAGCAATCTAGTTTCTCAACAGATAACCCAAAAAAATCACAGGATTTTTTTTGTCTGGGCTTTTTTTTGGCCGGGGTTGCCTTCAAACAGTCTTGATGTATCTCTGCAAGAACAGATGTTCAGAGGTAAGGAGCCAAATTACTCCTTTGATGTTTTAGTTGTGTTTCCTCTGAAACATGATTCATGACCCCAGATAGAGATACAGAGGGACAGAAATCTCTGAGTCTTTGGAGTGTGAGTTTTTGTAAAATAGTTTGGAGAATAGTATTTTACATGTTTATTTTCTAATGTCTTCCAAAATATGTCCGAGATGTGCTATATATTTTAGCACCGAACTGTGGATCCAGCTGCTTCAGAGCATTTTAAACAGCTGCTGTTTGTTTATAGATTTTTTCAGACATGCAATATTAATTAACCTGTCTTAGCCTTTAAGCCAATCTTTTCCTCCAATTGACTGTAGACACACAAGCGGGGATCTCACCTACAGCAGATGTTGGAGCTCACAGAAAATTAATAACTTGAATACCTGGATTTCTTCTTCTGTCTGTACACTAAACAACCCAGAGATGTACTGAGCCATGTTTCTCCCTCTGTTACAGATTTGTGCCTTGATTCAACCCAGTTATGAGGGCAGAAGAAAATGGACACTGTGGCTTGGGCTGTTTGCAGACTGCTGCAAAAAACCCCTCACAGTGGTGGTTTGTTTACTGTGGTCTGTCACAACTGTGTGGCTGGCTCAAACCTCTTCAAAACAAAAGCTTTATCATAATAAGCTATTGCAGACTCATTCTTTGCACAGTTCATCAAATCATTGAGTTATTACAGCACCTAAGCCGGGGGAATATTACGTTTTGCTGCTTTTGTTTGTATAAACATTTCTTACTTTGAAGAGTGTACTTCCTGCCACAATGTTTCCAAATTTGAGCGTTAAAAATCATACCTATAAAGCAATAAATGTTGACTTTTTCATGTGCCTGCTTCTTTCTGAGCTTCTTAAAACCAATTCTTCTTCCTCTGAGCCTTTGTCATATTTTCAAGGGCTAAAAGCTCATTTCAGACAAAAAGAGAAGATTCTTATACAATCCATTGATTTCAGCCCTGTGGTCTCTGAGAACACCAATTAATATTCAGAGATTCAATAGGAACTCTCAAGAGCTGGCAATCCACTGTCTGGCAGCAGAACAACAACAGGAAGAAGAATCTAAGGAGGAAAATGAGGCTAAAGTCAGGGCATTTAAAAATTCCAAGTACTTCTCTGCAATATTTTGTCAATCTTTATGGAAGGCTCTGAACAAAGAATTTCTGTCTTTATCTGGATTCAACCTTAATGAAGGTTGAAGCACTTCAGAATTTTTACTTCATTGAAAGTGTATGGAAGCTAGTTTGTTTTTCAGAGTGGAAGTCTGAACCCGAAAGAGATGTGGTAAATTGTAAATACCTTAATAAAATCGTAATGGGTAAAATATTTAAAGTTTAAAAGTCTTGAAGGCTACAGCATTTTCAAATAACAGCATTTCCTACTTTTTTTTCCTAGGATTCACAGGTGTGAGATTCTTACCACCCTTCACAAGAAAATAATAAAACATTCTCAAAGCCACTCTGTTAGAAGAGACTCAGACCAAAGACACTCTTGAAATTGCTGGCTGCCTTTCTTCAAGACTTGCTGAGGACACCAAGATTCAGAATAGAGTTTTCTTGGTAGGGGTATTAGAATTTTCTACCTTCCATTGGCAACTACATCTTTGCATGGGATTAGTTGGTTTCCTAATAACAAAGAAAGCTATTGATTTTATAGTGCCTTTTTTTTTTGTCTTATCTGTCTTTCATCCTTTTAAAGAGTGGTGGCAGCTTCGCTTGAACAATGGTATGAGAAATAAAATCTTTCACACAGAACACGGAAAAAAAGGTCTGTTAGGCATTAGTTGCATTTCCGGAGAGTAACAACACTCTACTATGGAAGGGTGAAGCTTAATTTATTATTATAATAAAGCCTCATTTAAGAATAGCAAAATCTATTAAACCTGTAAGCTAAATTTCACGGAACAGCCAGAGCAAGACAGTACCTTTGTAGCTTTCACTTGAAGGTGTGGAAAAAAACCCTCCAAGACTTTTGGTAATGAAATGAGCAGAGAATGAATTTCAACCAGCCTTGATTTGCTTGGTTTAAGGGGAAAATAAGAAGCGGAATCAGTTGAACAGAAAGGTATAGATGGATTTGTAAATGTCATTCAAATAGTATTTTTTTTCGTACTGGCTAATTAATAGCCACAGACTGTATTAATTAAGTATAATATCCTCCCTTTTAGAGATTGGAAAAACAGGCCTGGATATTAATGAGTTGGCCAGGATTACACCCACATAATAAGTCAGATGCAAACCACAATTAGAACTGGAGTACCTCATGGCAGCCCTCTGAAGAGCTTGGTAAGTCACTCAGCACCTCCAGTTAGTTTTTCACATCAGTTACACAAAACATTTTACTTGTTTTCCAGATACAAGGGAACCATGATGCTTAGGACACATATTTTGAAAAGAAGATACACAATCTGTAAAAATTAGGGGCTTGATTTTCTTTTCAATTAGTGCTGATAACCCTAATGAAAGCCTAATAATCCATGGTTAGGGGATAGTGTAATTTGAATCCATTCCTTTAGGATTTCCAGGCTGAGAGGCTGTAATATGACAGTGGGATGGTGATTTTTATTTTTTGGCCTTTCAAATTGTAAATATACTGGGCCTTGTTCAGGAGTTTTTATTTGATTCTTCCACAGTCAAATTTCGGCGTTGGTTTCATACTGGTTCCACTGAGCACCTGAAGTGAGGCCTGCAAACTCCCACAGTTAAACACATGACATAGGTTGTACTTCCCCACAACATTCCATGTTTCTGTCCTGTGTTTTAAGATTAACAGGCTCTCAAAGTTGTGATTGGCTGTAGACAGGAAAAAGGGGAAGAGAAGGGCATCTTTTATATTTTAAGCTAAGTTAGGATTTCTCCGTTGTCAGACAATTAATTATGTGTTGTGTTAATATTACTTTGATACAAAGTAATGTTAGATAAACAACGTTTTTGTTGCCAGAGAAAATCATGCTATTTTAAAAACAGAGCAAAAGCAGACTGTTTCTGAGGCTTGTGAGTGTACCAACCAGTAGGTGTGCCTGGCGTGTTGTAAATGGGAAAGGTGGGAGGACTCCCTCTTGTTATTAGTACATGTAAAAAGACAGGAAGTACTTAGGGAAGGTTTCCCTCTTGTTCTGAGTTCCAGGAAAGTTATTCAGCCAAACACATGAATCACAAAGCAGACTAAAAAGGAGTTTCTGTGTGGCATGAAAATAACAATCTTAGAGCCTGAAAAGTGAAACGATTCAATGCATTTGTTCTGCTGCAGATTTTTCATGGGAAATAGCAACGCCACGAATATTTGACAATGAGATGTCTTAGTGCATGAAATGTGAAGTTTATATAAGAGAGAGCATCTTACTCATCAGCTGCTCTATTTTAAGCCCTGCTCAGCATGGGGACTTTCATTTTGTGATCTATTTGGACAGCAGCTGGTACATTAGAGTTTTACTTTAGCTGACATCTCTACAGTCTAAAGGAGACTTAACATAATCCTGTAAAACCTATTCTCATATTTATGCCCAGTCACTCATATTCCATCTCGGTGTCTTGTCTCTTCCCATGTACTTGAAATGTCTGTCCATTTCATGTTTTAAAAAACAGGTCAGTGTATCCACAGCACTGAAGTTAGTCCCCAGGGATGTTTTGCGGTGATCAAAATATATATATGCAGCATATGCCATAAAATGGATGTGCCATTTCAGAGACTGAAAAAGGCAATAAGAAGAATCCGTAGTAACATATGTTAGGGATAAATTCCAGCGACTGGGCACGAATAACGGGAAAGATTCTGCATTATTTAATTAAATACAGACTACGTGCGTGATTTAGATTCACTTGGAAATATTTACATCGTGTGAGTAGGAAATGGATGCCAAGTTGCAACCTGATTCCAAAAGCTAACAATTATCAAGTGGTTTGCCTCTTGCTATAATGTCCTAGGACTTCATCTAAAGTTCATGCAAGAAGAAAAGTCTTTTATGGCATTGGATCCTGAACACTGTATGAAGTGGAGCTACCATTTCAGCCAGCTTGGAATGCTTTTCCCTGTCTCCCACACCTTCGCAGACCCTCCCTGGGTCCAACCGGCTCTTGAGGTCTGATGTAGTTGCCTGGCTTGTATACTCTGTGTTCTGTGTTATGTGAAGACTGGAAACTGAAGCTGGGAGGTGCCAGAATGTCCCACTGATGAGTTCAGGTGCTGTAAGGGTAATTTGACTCTTTTCTCAACAGGAAAACTTGACTAGGAAAGGTAGAAAGCTACTTTTCTTTGCACATTTTATTTCCTGCATAAGTCAGCTGTGGCATCCGTTGTGTTTGTGTGTTTAGCTGACCTTGGCTGGTGAAATCTTAAGCACCAATGTCACAATAAATGTATTCTCACCCAGACTATTGCTATAATCTCTTGGGTTTTAATGGGAGGGATTCAACAAAAGAAAACAAGGCGACTTTAATCTCCACTTATTCACCATGAGTGGTAGCCGGGAGGTTCTGCATCACATGACTCACAGTGTGTCCTCAGTCATTCAGCTCCACTTCCATGCTGGATTTGCACAGACCACTCATTTCTCCTGCAGTTGCCCAAACAGCTTGTACTTGAACCAAAGCTACAAAGCTACCTACCACATCTGATACAGGTCCCACCCTGTCCACACCCACTTCGTGACTTCATGAATCTGGTTATTAATTATGGACATGTCACTGGGAGTGGCGTAAATTTGAACTATTCCTGTATACTGCACTTCTTTGATATCCATCTGATGTTTATACCTCCATCTGTGGTCACAATCCTGAAAATTAGGGCCTTTATAGAATGATTGCAACGAATACAAATTACTATTTTTTTTCTTTGTCAGCAATTACATTTTCTTTTTCCTTCTGAAAAAAAACCACCACCAAACCACTAGTTCTCATCATGGGAAGCAAAAAAGATATTCTACCACACTGTAGGCTCAGAAAGAGCATGGGAGTGACCTGTTACACTATTTATCTTAGACTTAACACAGATCTATCCACTCATCTGTGAACACATGTTTGGAGACAAAGAAAGAAGGGCGTAGAAGGACTAGTCTGGGTAACAGTCAGAGCATTCTAAAGTCATTCCTGTTGGTGTTTCTTGGAAGTGTGATATTGCAGCTTGAACGTGGTGTCAGAGGCAGTGGAGGGAGCACAACTAAAACATTGACTGTTGCCAGGTAAATAGGGGGCCATGAGGCTGCCTCATGAGCCCAGGGCAGTGCAGGTGGTGTAGTCTAAGCAGATTGTTATTGCTTGCTCTGGGTGCTGCAGATTTCTCTAGAGGATGTTAATCAGCAAATTTTAATGAGCAAAACCATGTGATTTTTTTAATAAAAAGATGCTAATGGTCAGTTGCACTTCTTCTCCAGTATTACTTCTTGTCCAGTATTACTTCAATGACTTTCACATAATGCTAATGAAATGTAAGATACTTATAAAATGTAAGACACTCTGTGGGTTTATGTACTCTGTTTATTTCCCCAGACATTTCTTTGCTTGCTTAGGTGCACAGGAAGTTGTCTATTTAAAAGGTTTGTATCATCTCCAGATGTCCCATGGATCAATTTAGGAAGAGGGATGGAGAAGTGATGCATAAGATTACAGGGGAGCCTTAACAACACAATGACACACAAACTTGCAACACCCGACAAAATAAAATCCTTTTCACTGCTTTCTCACCTACTCCTCCTGCAGGCTGTCTGGGTCAGAGAGCCCAACCAAGCTGATCCTGCCTCCGTGTCATGTTGGTGTGATACCCAAGAACTCTTTTCCTTCTATGGTAAGGATATCTATGCCAAAAGTCTTTTCTGACTTTTAAGGAGTGTAACCATCCTTTTAGGTATGTGGTTTTCTACTATTGTTTTAGATTTCATCCTTTAATTAATTCAAACTCCAAGTTGGAAGGAGCAGCTTGGAGTAGCCAATTATTTTGGATTTCCTTAGGTTTGCTTCCATAATCCTTATGTTGTGTCACACTTAATTATGTTGATGGCATAAAATAGCGTACAGCTTTTCCTACATAATTCTTTCAATTTTGTCTTGGAAAATTCCTAGCCTGTCAAAAATAAGATATATATCATCCCCAGTATAATTTTATTTAAGTATAATATAACCACTAAAAGTAGCATTTCATCAGGCTTCTTTACATTTTAATTATTGTTCTCTAATGTATTGTTTAAGCATTAATATCAGCTATTGGATACATGACTACAAAATCTATGAAAAAAAAAGAGGTACACTGAATGTATAATTGTCAAGCATGAAAGGCTGTGTAAAGGTGGATAAGTATATTTATTGCAGCATACATACACTGCT
Source organism: Oxyruncus cristatus (assembly GCA_013399855.1). NCBI lineage: Eukaryota > Metazoa > Chordata > Aves > Passeriformes > Cotingidae > Oxyruncus > Oxyruncus cristatus. Next base: position 1,096,857 of record VXAY01000700.1, on the reverse strand, counting down.
GAAATCCTGAACTGACTGTCTGCTTTTTAGAAATTTGACCTACATTTCATTAAGTGAATAGGAAGGCTCCCTTAAGTGACCTTTGGAGCAGACCTTTGGTGAAAGTAGGAAATGTTCTTGCGTGCTTCTTTCAGGTTTCCATGCATTGTGTTGGGAACAGTAATTATATTAATTGGCCAGTATGAAGATTTTACAACTAATGAAAAAAAGCAGACTTCTATTACTTGGCCTCTATTCAAACATTTCTATCTATTGCATTTGTGCATTTCTCATGAGTATTGAATTAGTGAGTTCCCAAATATGACTAAAAAAAAAATAATCGCAAGTGAAATGGAAATATGAGGTGTAGCCAAGATTCTCTTGGAGAACTAGAAATGCATTCTGCTGTAAGTTACATCTCATGTAGCCCTGTGGAATTCATTTGGAATGTGTAATGAACTGGGGGGTTGTGTATATTACAAGTATTGAGGTAATTAGTATTGTGCAGTAATAACTCTCATTAGGAGAGTTAGGAGGGGCTTCAAGTATGCCAAATACTCTACCAGCAAAATAGATAGAGAGGTAATATTTTTGGAAGGATTTAGCAGCACAGGAACCCGTTCCATTTTTTTTTTTTTTTTTTAAATGTAGGCACTTGAAAAACATTATTTTATTGAAAACTCATAATGCATAACATTTTATCTGTATCATTCATCTCAAGAATGGAACAATGAGACTTCTTCAAATTTTATCCTGGTCAAAATGTCACAGTCTAAGTATAGGCTTTGGAGATTTCCATAGACATAATAATGAAACTTAAAATACTGTGTAAGGAATGTACCCTTAACTCAGCATACCTGCAAAGGTATTCAAGGTAGCTCTGAAACTGAAAGTACAAATCAGATGACAAAGAAATTGCAAGAAAATATTGTCCAGATGGTATCTTCATTTTTCATGACATTAACCTGATCCAGATTTTAAACTTTTATAAAGACCTGAAAAACAATTGAGGTAAATGAGGAAAATAGATACTAATGGAGTGAAACAGGAAATCATACCTGTGAGAAACAGTAAGTGTGTATTTCATTCATCTAACATGGGCCCAGGTGGTCTCTTATTTTTGTCATACAATTAGTCCTGATCATGTGTTGAGTTAGAACTTGGTGTCTGGGATTCGCAGCATCTTCTCTAAGGCACTTTTCCCCCCCTTCTTTGTCTTTTTTTCAAGTACAACTACCATCAGAGTTGTATTTAAATGATATCTTAACTATTTACAACCCTGGTCAGCACAGTCAGGATCACAGAAATCTGCAATGCATTTATCACCTAAGGTAAGGGCTTGTTCTTTGCTTTCACAGAAAACCAATAGACAAATGGGGAAAAAAAAAAAAAAAAAGACAACAAAATTATGTTTATCTTAGAAGTCTGCAGAATTAATCTGTCATTCTTTTATTATCCCTGGGAAAGTAAAGCTGACATATGTGCTATATATATGCTATATTCTATGTATATATGTAGAATATAGGATATATACAACATATACATAATATATATGCTATATTCTATGTATATAGCACATATATATATATATTTATGTATATGCTATGTAGAATCCTATAGACCTGCAGAAAAGAAAGGGCAAACCAGGTTTTCCATAAGGATTTTAAGCCTTGTGAACCCATATGCCTTCACTGCACAGTTTTAAAGCTTTTATACAAGTGTGGTATTATCCTTTGGATCATCTGGGAATACAAATCAATGTGTCTCAGAAATCCTGCTGGCTTAGAGGTGAGCTTGGCCTTCCTGAAGCCAGGAGGGGAACTGGAAAAGAGTTCTGTAGTTATCACTGGGCTAAAGAAAAGAAGAAAGGCAAAGAGGAAGGCCTGATCACTCTAGTTTGTCTAATGATACTTATGCTACAAGAGTGAGAGAGTAACTGTTTGATTGTGCTGACACATTTTGGCTCTTGGAGTCATTGTGCACCTGTGTCATGTACGTAGTTTCCACATATGTTACAGTTTTTTGGTTTTTTTTCTGTGTATACTCATTATTTTATTTTCCAAGTAGTTTGCTGAGATGTATTATTGAAAGTTTTCTTCTGTTGGTCATATCTTGCTTATTACAGCAAGAAATATATATGTTTTCCTTTTTTTTCCCCCAAGATGTCTCTTTTTGAGGATGACTGTGTTTAAGGATCGTAGTTGTGGTTGGTTAAACAATGTTTTGTGGTTTGGGCTGTCACAGAGAAGGCAGTTAAATACGCACATGCCTTATTATTATAAGGCAGATAGGTCAATAAATAATCAGATGATTGCTTGCTTGATGAGTGTTTGCTTGTCTTAGGTATTTCTGTGTCTGTTAAATGGGGGCTGTCAGTAGACGATTAGAAAACATTCTTGATGGTGCTTGGTACAGGCTAACTCAGATGTCACTGGCCATCGGTTGCATAATCCCCTTAACTACAGTCCTAGTTCAAGAAAACCCTTCTTCTTCAGGGCCCCTTTTAGTCTTTTCATGGATATTGTTACTCTTCCTATTCACACAGTAACCATTTTTACCTCATTTTGTCTCTGCTTTTAGACCAGTTTAGGTGCACTCAGTGCTTTGAAAACAAACCTTTCAAGGCATTTCCCTTTATTTTCAGGGAGAAGCCATAGTAAATGCCACATGCTTTTAAGCAATCAAAAGGCTTTGTGACTTTGCTTTCTACGTGGTTAATGCAGCTGGTACAGATTCAGTGAGCTTTCATGTGTAGCAAATTCATCATATATCTATTTTCTGTCTCTCAGCACCTCTGTTAGTTTGATGTTGGGCTCTGACTAGCTCTTTATATTTCCATGGTTACAAGTAGTAAAAAGGGTTCTGTTAACCCCCAAAGGCAGAGTGATTATGTCTCTTTTTTTGCTATAAGAAGCATAAAATTAACAAATTAGACTATAGATATGAAAAGATTGTTTAAAACATTTCAATGAAAACTTTTGAAGTTAATTTTCATTTACTCAAAAAGTGTCCGAATCTTTTGCCACCATTATGGCTATGTCACACTTTTTGCAAAGATGAGTTTTTATCCAAAAACTTGGAGGATCTCTTTTCCCTTTTGATTTCGATTGGAATTTGAAAAAGGTTTGGAAAGCAGTGGATTTAGAGCAAACAATTCAGTTTACTCAGAGCTATCCTGTGATTAAATAATCAGAAATGACTCCATGTAGTATTGTATGTTTTTAAAGGTAAAACAAATGCAGCTAAGAAGCACACTAACTTGTGCTCTTCAGAGCACACATCCAAATCAGGATTTCAGACCTCAAAGGGCTGTGTTTCTTTCTAACAAAAGACTGAGAGAAAGCCCTTTCTGACTCTCAGATCTCACCTCTGGTCAAAGCCAGGATTCTTCCCAATAAATTAAGTGCAGAGAGTTGCACCTTCTGTGAGTGGATAAGACATGTTAGAGACCCTTAATAAGAGAAAGGCAGCTGAAAGGAACAGTGTGTTTCTGAGAGGCTTTCTTTAGATAAGATTAAAGCAGCAGCAGCTTTGAGGATTTTTGTATAGAATAGACTTACATAGCTGTGATTTGTGTTATGATGAGGAGCTCTGAATCGAGGAGAGGTTTCTGGATCTTCCCTGGACAGGACAGGTAGCGAGTGGCTGAGGGCAGAGAGGTGAGAGTGAAAAAAAAAGAAAGCTGAAATAAAGTCTTTAATAGGAAGAGAGAATATCTTGTCTACTGAAAAGATACAGTGTACAGTGATAGAAGCATTGGCTGGAACTGCAGAAAGAGACCCTGCTCAAAGGGTGAAACAAAGCTCTGCCAGGGAAGGAGAATCTCTGTTACCACCTATAGAGTTATTCAATACATACAGCAAAAGCACTGGAATCTTCACAACTGAAGTGGAGAAAATACCTGCTTTTCCTTTCTTGTTTTGGGGTTTTCTTTTTAGCTGGAGACACTACATTTGCTGAGACACCCAGTCAGTAGAGGCATAAGCAGCTTCTATGACAAAATAGCAGGTAACACTGTAAAGTAATGAGTTGTTTAAACAGTACAGCCACAGGGGAAAGAACTATACTAATGGGGAAATGGACCAAAAAGCACCTATCATATGCTGTTTATTCATTTAAAAGACAGACAATAGTGATGACACCACAGTCTTTATACTGAAAGTGTATTATGAATATTAATGAATGTTCAGAATCCCAGTGGAGTACATGGACATGCTGGTTATATTCAGACATAATGTATGAGAGAGGATTAATGTTTTATTATACGATGTATCTAAACACTTCCAAGCAGAAGCATAGTCCAAGTACACATATGAACAATTGCCGAGAAATGGAACAAAAACCTCCGGAGTGGGAATTGAGCTGCTGCTCCCCATTGGTAACTAACTGTTGTGGGCTGCAGCTCGTCAGACAATGTGTGCGTGCCCGTGATGTTTTAGGTGGCAGTGACGATTTCATACGCGTGGTAAACAACAATTATGCAGAGCAAATGTCATGATCGTGCTTCCAATCTGGCAGTCAGGCCAGGTGTGAGCCCAGGGAGTGGGATCTGTGGATGTGAACCTGCCTGACTAGGTTGTGGCAGGACACCGCAAGCGCCACCAAGCATCTAGAAAGGGAACATAATAGTGGCAAAGAAGAGGGTTTGCTGATGTGAGTTTTTAACAGCCTGTATCAGATCCACCTGTGACTTTAACAGCTCATTCTGCTGAATCAAGTGCCAAGAAATGGCATCTTTTCAATCTCAGGATTTTCTCTTTGCTAGGTTTAAAGTTCTTAGAGCTGTGGATGTATTACCTTGCTCCCAAGAAATGTTTGGGCCTTTTTCAGCTAAAGGTTATATGTTTCAAAGTTGGTGGCTATTGCTCCCTTCATCATAGAGTTTTCTCCTCCTGGTGCATTTACAAAGAGAAGAGAATGTTCTCTCATTTTTTTCTGTGACTATATTTTTACTGAAACAGAGCAATTTGGTTCAAACTCTTTGTGAGCATATCTGTAAGAACAGCAGGGCAGGATACTCAGAATGTTCCAGTCTGTAATTGCCAAGGTAACACAGCTGAAATAGGAAAATATTTGGTAGATGCATAATTAGTGTGGAATCATTTTGGAATTTTGTAAATTGGCATGATAAATTCAAATTATAACAGAGTATGGATAACCAATTCTTCTGTCTTCAGTAATAGAAAGTTATCCCTTTGAAATTTCAGTGGGTCTTAGAAATGAATTTGTTCTAAACTTACTATCATAAAATGAGAATATCCTGATATTTGTTTAAAATACTCCAGTATTTTATAATATATAGTTATATCAGTGTGAATTGCTTCTAAAACTATAAGTATTGTTCAGTCCTGCATCTGACTTCTGTGGAACTTGTGAGTAGCTTGTGAATCAATATGAATAAATATCCATTTCCCTCTCAGAGCAGTAGTTTTGCTGTTTGCCTGGAAAACATCCTTGACCTCTCCATATGACAAAAAGCATTTTCTAAAAACATTTTCCATCATAGAATATGCTAGCAAAAGTCCTGACAAAGATAAGACGAAGACTGTTCTATTTAAAAGCAAAGATGGGTATTGTCCTTAGGGATTTGAGTTCAGAGCTGATACTTTTCTGGGTGCTTCAGACTTGGGGTTTCTGATTCTACTAACGCTTTGGGGTAAGTCTGTCTTTGGCATAATTCCTAACCATACTGTAAATAGGACTATATGAATAGCTGTTTAGTTGTTTATAAGCCTTTTACTGAAATACCAACATTACAAATTGTTGTACCGTTTGTTCTTCGGTGCCCAAAAGAACATTTGTTTGTTCTAACCTGTCCTCACTTTTCCAGCTATTATTGTTTGGAAAGCAAACTTTTGGGGGGTTAGATGTTTATTTTATCGTGAAATCTTATTAAGGTTCTGAACTCAGCTGCAACCCTCTGATCACCTTCAGAGGCCACGACCCAAAGACGATCCCTTTGTAGGGTTGCTTTTTAAGAGGAGTAGGAGAAGAAACAAGGAAATTTTTTGTCGTAGAAAAATTTAAAATCCAAGAGCTTTCTTGTTTTTTCTGCAACATTTTTACAAGTTTTCAATGGCATTGTTCACTCTCCATAAATGTCTTAGAAAGGCTTGGAGCAAGTTGCTCGAATACCTTAGCAGTGCTTATGCTACAGTTTTACTGAGGCTTCCTTGTTTGCTGAAGCAGATTCTGAGCTTCCCAGGACCCAGCTGTGCACAGCAATCTCCGATATTCCTTGTTCATGCGCTCTGGTTCTGGTGGTGAAGGTGAAAAGGCCATCACAGGAGTCATAAGGGAGAGGTTTAACAAATTTTGTTAAGGTTTCTGACTCATGAGGAAGATTTTCATGTTTAGATGTTTGCGCTTTTGGGTAACAAGCCCGGAGTTGGTGAAACATGTACAAGAAGTATCTGAAAGGGAAGGACATGGGAAGGCAGTATCATAGTGCTAGGGTTAAAAAAAAAAAATTAATTAAGTGAAACTTAATTGGTACTTTTTGGTACAATTGGTATTGAGCTTTTTGACTCACCTAAGTAGGAAATACTACTCAGATATCTGAGCATGTGGTTGTCTCTCAAAACTCTCAATATTTAAGTGTTTATTGAAGTTACGCAGAGAAACTTAGGTCAGATTAAGAGAAAAAAGTATTTAGCAAATATAAAATAAAGCATGATGTAAGATCTTTCTACAAATAAAGCAATAACAAAAACATAATTGGAGTTTAATTTGTTTCATAAATACATGATTTCATTTCTCTCATGTTTGGAAAGATCCTTTTCGATCCATAGACACTTAACAGGTGAGGGAACAGAATCCAGAGAAGTGATTTTTAGGACAGTTCAACGTGTGTAACCTCCAGCAAATTAGCCTGTGGTCAGTCTGGCTCTTTTGTTGTTGCTGCACAATATTTTTTTTTTGTTCTGAGTGTTTGCAATGTCTCTTGCATACGTTGAATGGGCCAGGAGAGGGCAGAACTACACAGGTGTAGTCACTTGCATGTGGTCTATGCTGCGTGGTTAAACGAAAAGAATCTATGAAAAGGTTTGGTGGTAATTATAGTTTAATGTTCACCTAAAATCAATTACTCAGACGTATCGAAACCACTTATATGTATTTTCTATGTAGGTGGTTCATTGGTGCCGTGCTATCAACAAACACTTCTGAAGGAAAAGCTTTCTGAGTTTTAATAGCACTGTAATGGGAGCTCGAGCATTTAACTAGTTAATTCAGTGTACACTTGGAACAGAGTTGATCATTTTCACTACTGAAGTCTACTGTGCATCTACTTTATTTTTGCTTTTTTTTCCTTCTAACTGTAGTCTGCTTTCTCAATCTGTTATTTTGTTTGGGTGGTTTTTTTGCTTCTTCAGGTTTAGAATAAAAACCAAAGTGCCTATTTTTAATATGTAGTAAAATATTAGCCACATTTTCTGCAAGCCAGATTAAAATCAGTGTGTCTCTTGAAAACTTTAATGGAATGGAATGCAACAGTTATTTTTATTTTCTGTAGAGAGCCTGATTTATAGGCCATCCCTTCAGAGTGAGTCAAATCAATAAATGTACTCTGGGTACAGCTGTTGATACAGTGTTTTTCTCAGAACAAAGGCGGAGCTTCTTCCCCAACATTTTGCAGCTTGAGTAAAGACAAGAGATGACAGTCACAGAGCAGTTCCTGGGGAAGAGAAGAATGTGTGGGTAAAGGATAACTGGGGTGACAGTGAGCTTCACTGTTTGTTTTGATACAGTTTTTGCTTTATTGTTGTGGGGTCTTTCTAGAAATAGGGTCTACTGTTTGGTTTTTTGGTTTTTTTCCTAAGGATTAGATTGAAACATACAAAGAAAGAACGCTAATATTTGTGCTCTGATAAAAGTTATTCATGCTAATGGTAAGTAGCTTCTGCCGTAATAAATCTTATTTTACAATAAATCTGCCAGTATTGGTTTTGAGCCTTTTTGTGTCTGTTTCTTTAAAAAATGGCAGGAGAGTGCTTAAGCAAGTTCTTGAGGTCTATAAAGTAACATAGTTGGTTCGATATATCCTAAAAATGAAATGGCTAAAATGGTGTCGTTGTCTTCACAGTCTGGAGATAAGTAGGCAGAAGAATTCTGGGGATATTTAAATCACTCACAGTAAAAGCAAAACAATCTTTTGAAGGCAAAAAATACCAATATTATTCTATGTTGCAGAAGTGCTATTTTAGGAATTATAGTCAACACTGGCCTCTGTCTAAATGAAGATAAAATTGCCTTTTTGTTCAAAATTGTGGATCAGGAATGCAGTCTTTGATAGGAAATGCATTTTGCAGATCATATGGGGGCTGTCTCAACCCGACAGCTGTCTCTTCATCAAGCTGGAAGGTAGTTTGATCTACCAGAATCTCTGTCCCAAAAGTGTTGTCAGGTCAGATCCTGTCATCTGGACTTATTGGGCCGGTATTATGTCATCTGTATGAGGAATTTTGACTGCCTTGCTGTTTCACTAGATACCATCTAATAATTTGGAATTATGTGAGTCCCATAATTCCTATATATAAAAATATTGCTGGCATTGTGACTTAGATCCTTCTAGCAGCAAATGGCTTTATATGAGTTGTGTGACCCCTGCTGTTGAAATTCATGTGATAAACTCATATAGTTGTTTAGTATTTTAATACCAACCCCTTTACAGAACATCTGTATTTATGAGGTGCAAACCCAGCACCTGTCTGATGGGAAACAATTCGGATCCTTAACACATTGCACACAGAATGCCCATTTTCCTGTAGAATCTCGGGTTCCAATTGGTCATTGTAACAGGGTTATTATGTGGGAGGACAAATCCTGAAAACCTGAACCGAGTGTAAACTGTTGCAATTTGTGTTTCTGCATTTGCAAGCCAAACATTTTGAAAGAACATACTCCTCTGGTTCTCAGCACGAGAACTTGGCAACCCAAACCTGACTATTCCCACATTTGTTTTTTAACAAAAGCATCAAGCTAAAGTTTAAAAGTGCTTCTAATATTAACTCTGTTCTTTGGCAATTTCATCTGTCAAAACTTCCAACTTCCTGTTTAACATTTTCAACAGGGAGTTGTACTCTGTAGGCCAAAATAGCCCTGTACTAAAATCTGTGTGTAGGGATCCAGACAAATATAGCGTCTTGAGCTAATTTTTAGTTGTTTGAAATGCAAATAAATACAAGCTTTACTTGTCAGTATAAACTTGCTGGATGATTAGGATGAACAGATGAAGCCAAGGCTGTAATTCTCTGAAAACATTATTTTGAGAGTTGAATCTGATAATTTTTTTTTAAAGCTTTATCTTCTACATATATAGGAGAGTGTTTGCTTTTTTTGCATGTGTATATTCATTGCAGGGATCTTAACAGTTTTAGATACAAAGTGTGTTAGTGAACTTTTTTGGGTAAAAACCAAAAAAGCTATAATTAATTTTATCAAACTCCAAAAGTGAATGCTTATATTTCATTTGCATTCACTGGAAGCTTTTTACACTGGGGTAATGTGGTTCCTGTTTTTGTGAAGTGTGTTTGCCTGAAAGAAAGTAAAATATACTGTAACTGGCAATTATGAAAGCTTGCATTCCCCCCCTCAATTAAAATCATGGCTTATTTTGCAAGTCATCCACCTAGTGAAACAATAATTAGATTTACAAAAATGGTGGTTCCATATCATGTATTATATATAGAAAAATTATTGAGTAGTGATTTCTGCTTGGATTTATCTGCTTTCAGAATCTGTAGCTCCTTTCATATGAGATGCCACAAACTTCTTCATTAACTATGTAGTTATTACTCAATCTTATTTCATGAAAGATGTGGCCAATACTATCAGATTGATAGTGGGAATGTGAGCAGAACTGATCAAAACTTTAGTAAATCTGGAGGAATCAGTGGCTTCCTGGGACCTTTGGCTTCTTCAGAGAATCAATATCATTTCTTCTCCTGCTCGACCTCCTGTAGCCTCAGAATGCTGAATGTACAATTTCCAGAACTAGCTTTCTTACCTTGTTTCTGAGTCTCAAAAATTTGGTGACAGTGAGAAGTTCTCATTATTCCAGACTTATGACTCATTTCTTGCTTCAGCAGAAGCAGATTTTCTTTCCCTAGTGAGGAAAACACAAGATACAAGTTTCTCTTGGCTTTTCAGTTTGTCTCCTTCGGTCTGACTACGATTTTAGTAGCATGCAAGTAAACACATCCCTATACAAATCTTTTTTTTTTTTTTTGGTTCATGACTTCTAATTCAAAATGTTCTTCTAATATAAATTGTTAATGAATAAATAATGTTTTAAGCCATGAGGAGTTATTGTTCAATTCAATTTTCTTTCACCTGTAATCCAGTATATTTTATATTACCTGTTTGAAATTTTACAACCTTATGAGCTGCCTCAAGCACTTCCTCTCATGTTCTCCTTCTCTATCAGATAAATTGCCATATAAACTAATGAAGTTTAGAAAAATTAGCTTGTTGAGATCCCGTTTCTTTCACATTTCTCAAAATTTGGGTTACAATGAATTATACAATTCATTGGTCTCTCCACCAGGTTAAAAGCTTCTTTATTAGCCACTATTAGTGCCCTAGCCAATTTCCAGCCACTTATTCAAAATAACTTAACCTGGGAATGATTCTTGGGTGAGTGGAAATTGCAGAGTCTGTTCCCAAATACACTGATTACATTTTACACTGCCTCAAACCTAATACAAATTATACTCAGAGTGGATTTTTCTTCCTGAATTTCCATCAGTGACTTCTCAAGTGCTGATTTAAAGAAGTGGACAATATTGATAGTAGCTGGGCTAGTACTTTGTGACATAAACTTGCCAAATATTTTCTTCTTTGGGAAGATGGGAGTGTTTCTATATGTTTCTTCTCGTATCTTGAAAACAAATAGATGTTCTGCTCCTAAAGATTAATATGTTTGCATCTCCCTGTTTTAGAACTTCTAGCATGTTTAAGAAAGATCGGAATTCTACCTGCATATTTCTGCTATTTCTGAAAAACATGGTTTGTTCCCCTGGGGTTCTAGAACACATTTGGATTATTGTGTAGCTAAATAAAGAATGTGCATCTACTGTACTTAGAAAAGTTTCCTCTTAGAGCTGCTTTTTTTTTTTTTTTTGGTGTACTAGGTTTTACTTGAGTTGAATTTCTGCAGCTGAAGAATCTACGTGACTTGGTACTTTGCTTCTTCAGTTGAGATCAGATGTTCTGCTTCCCAAGCTGGCATTGTTTTCACCTTGAGGAAGAGTTCATGGCATCTTGAGGACAAGATGCTCAAAGGTTTGCTGTTTTAGGGCAGCTCTGGCTCCGTGTACGTTAAGGTACAAATATAAAGCTTTTGTAGGGTGATGATACTGTGATGTTTGTTATGAAAATAAAGGAAATTATTGTGCCCAACCGGCAATGCTTTATCAACTGAAAAAAAAGCCAAGAGATTTTTGGAGCTCCCAGGTTAATTTGCATTGAGGAGCTGAAGTTCATGACGAAGAATTCTGTTGGTCTGCAGAGGTATGGGAAGGTAGTTCATTGTATTTCTTTCCTCATTTAGCCTTTGTTTCCACTTCCTCCAGTCTTACTGACTCCCCCTCTTTTGTTGTTTGCATGTTCATAATCCTCTGCTTTGTAGTGTTTGTCCATTTTTGGGGCAGATCCATCAATTTCTACTATGCTAGAGCTTATGGATGGATGTCAACCTAAAATGGATGAATTCTGTTAATTTGTGTTTTCTATCATTTGTTGGAAAACAAGGTGAAACTCAGGTTGGTCAGTTCTGCTTTGACGTTCTTTCTTCTGCTGTTGCTTCAGGCGGCTTGTTGAGGATGCTGCATGAAGCCAGTTAAGACAATAGATAATGACAAAATGGACCTTGCATGAGATAAATAAAAGCTTACAGGGAGAACGTTGCCTCCTATGTGACATTCCTGTTTTAGGGTAAAGGATTGGCAGCTTGACTAACTCCATTGTTTATCCACTGAAGAAGTAACTTAACGACGTCGCAATCTGGTTAATATGCCCAATTTAGAACTGTATGTAAGTACTTGTAAATGAAATGTTGATTTCAATCTTAAGAAACCATGAACCGTTGCTCTTTTTGTAAGCAATAGACAGATGCTAAATCTTTTTGGTTTTAATCTAAATTGTTTCTGTGATTAATATTTGTGCTGGCTGTTTATTGGCAGTATGTCTTATTTTGGCCTCTGTCCACCTGAATACTGGGTAGTTACTTTTGTTCTCAAACACTGTGTAGCAATGCTGAGATTTATCTGTAATTGGCACTGGAGCATTGTACACTGATTTCTCCAGTGCTGTTACACAGTGCCTTTACTGGGGAAAAATGGTAGCAGTTAGAAACTTGTCCAGCTTCACTGCCTTGATGGTGGAATCTGTTTTCAGGCTGATAAACTGAAATAAAATGTGATCTTTATATTTTACACAGAGACAGGAGGTTATAATTTAGTTTTACATCTAAGTTGTATGAAATATTATTGTGGAATTGTATGAAGTTGTACAGAAAATTTCTATCCCTCAGATCTGACTTACCTCATTAAGGGGGGGGTTTTTTACTCTCCAGTAACCCAATTAGTTCTGAAAATCCCACCTACCAGTACCTGAAGAATTAATAGTGTCCTATAACTGCCTGCAAGTTGTTCTTCTCTGTATTTTAAGATAAGTTCATTGAGGCAATTCTTCATCTTTGAAAGTACAGACATTCAAACTAAGAATAAAATTATAGAATCAGATTGTGTTATCATCTAATTGGGGACTGCCAAACCTTACAAATAGTTATGTAATATTTTTTTAGTTAGATGATTCACTATGAATCATACAGTTCATATTTACTGTAATATTTAAGCATATTTTTGAAGGCTATGAATAAAATAAGAACTGAAATTCAATTATATAGTGTATACACTATATAATTTGTAAACCATATAAGTAAATAGCTGTTCTGAGTTTGATGTTTTTATAAAGATTAATAATTCCATTAATTATTTTATTATTAAATTTTTATCTGGGTACTCTAGCATTTCTGTTCCATTATCTACTTTTAAAAAAGCCAAATGTAATAATTTCTTTAAGTATGGATTGTGTATTGTATGGATGCTGGATTCCAAACTGCTGAAGATGTTTCCTTGCCTCCAGTTTTACTCATTCAAACATGATTTAAAAATTAATGAGCTTGCTTTTGCTTTTTAATGATTTTTATTTTAAAAGTTAATTAATTAGATATTACTTACTTTATAAATTCTATATTTGATCTTGAAAGATTGTATCTGTGATAATCAGATTAAGGTGACTTGTTTAACTCTTTGGGAGTGTTCAAGTCTTTCTAGTCTGGTAAATGGAGGGAAATATTAAATTGTTTTTAATACTCTGTGAATGAAATCATTTTCTATGAAATGTTGTTATCTTGAAGGCTCTATTTTAGAATGTGAAATCTTTTAACATTTTATTTTATCATGAGAAATGAGGATAGAAGCTTCTTCAATGGGTTTGTGAAATTGGGAGTTTTGTTGTCAGCCTTTAATCTGACTTTACTGCCAGATGCAGCCATTTAAAAGAAAGCAAATTTGCTAAGTATAAAACTTAGTAGTATCATTACTACAAAAGATAAAGCTTTAAGTGCCAGGAAAGGATAATTAGTCAGACCTTCAATATTGGCACACATATTCCTGAGAGTAATATTTACTGAAAAATACTTATTTGAAATTATTTTAAAATGTTTCACTAGAGGGTTTTATTCCAGATTTATTTTTTTTACAGAAAGCTAAAAATATGAATCATAATAAACTTGCCATAATAATTATTTATATGTCTTATGCTTGAAATCTGTTCGTACCTTACTTATGCTCCTTGCTTTACTGTTTTCAATATTTCCAGTTTTTGTTTCCTCTTCATCTGAACATATTTATCAGCTACTGCCAGGGTTACTATGGGATGGGGTGGAGCTGGCATCACATGCAGGTGTCAGGTGCTGTAGTGACAGGACACGGGGAATGGCTTCAAACTGAAAGAGGGCAGGTTGGGATTGGATATTAGGAAGAAATTCTTCCCTGTGAGAGTGGTGAGACACTGGCACAGGTTGCCCAGAGAAGTTGTAGATGCCCCATCCCTGGAAGTGTTCAGGGCCAGGTTGAATGGGGCTTTGAGCAACCTCATCTAGTGAAAGGTGTCCCTGCCCACAGCACGGGGTTGAAATGGATGATCTTTAAGGTCCCTTCCAACCCAAACCACTCTATGATTCCATGTCCTATTTAGCAAGCAGAGCCCCTGTGCAGAATCACAGAATCACAGAATCAATTAGGTTGGAAAAGACTTCTGAGATCATCGAGTCCAACCTATGACTGAACACACCTTCTCAACTAGGCCATGGCACTAAGTGCCACATCCAGTCTTTTCTTAAACACCTCCAAGGATGGTGGCTCCACCACCTCTGTGGGCAGCCCATTCCAAAGTTTAATCACGCTTTTTGTGACGAAATTCCTCCTAACATCCAAACTAAATCTCCTCTGGTGTAACTGAGGCTATGTCCTCTTGTCCTGAATCTTCAGTTTATGGTTGCGGTGATAAAATATACGATTCTAAAGACAAATGCAGACTCTGCTACTAGTCTGCAGTTTCTGCTGTGGTCCTATTTTACAAGAACTGGTGGCCTTTTAGGTGACTTCTCTGGGAAATTTGTCTCAGCAGGTGAACAGTCACAGCAATGAGAGCAACACAGATCTGCCATTCTGTCCCTGAGAAAGGCACAGGGCCCAGTGCAGCATCCACTGTGGAAAAGCTCCCCTTTGCCCTGCCTGTGCACTGCCCAAAACTTCCATCACAAATGTCCTTGAAATTCCTGCAGTATGTTTGGCCACATGCTCAGGGTGTGGGTACACACAAGCCTGAAATCAAAGAGTACTGCTTGACATGCTTCAGATCCAGACACAGGCACTGCAATCAAGGGGCCCCTTTTTCTTTTCCTGTTTCTGTAAGCTAGGAAAAGTCACAAAGGTTTTCCAGGTACAGACATGGCTCAGTGCCACATATGATTATGCGAATTTAGGGCTTAAAGCAACCTTGATAAAGCTGTGTTATGTACATGTAAATAGTTAAGAGTTCTATTTCCTCTTCTTATTTTGATAGAACTCCCTTTTGAGCATCCCAGAAATGGCACATATCCAGTGGGTCTGTAATACCTTCAAGCAACACTTTCTCTTCCGTCAGTTATATCCTTAATTTAATGGCTTCTGACTATAAACTGTTTTGCACACCCTTTCCCACTGGGTAGAAATCCATGCTGTTTGGAAAAGTGTTAGGCTTTCAGCTGTGCCAAGAAATTCTCTGGCAAACAACTAATTGTGTCCACAGATAAAGTCTGACAAAAAAATTGCTTCAAGCCACAAGTCAGAGGCTTAACTATTGTCTGTGTGAGGTTGCTTTACAGCTGGTGATCTCGGTTAGTCGGGAATGTGGCTGGGAAGCAGAGTCCTTTGTTTGGGACACAGGCCCCTGCTTTAGCCAGATTACGGAGCCGTAGGTAAAATGGCCTCTTTGCTTTCACTTAACAGGATGCCGGTCACCTTTCTGCTCTGCTGAGCACCATTTCATGACTTCACAGCCCAGGAATTAAACCCGACGCACAAAGCAGCTTTCCCAGTAATTGTCCGCAGATTAAATGAAATGCCTGTTCGCATACGGTGTATCTGAATTGTATCGGAGCCGCTTCTCGGCTTACCCACTTGTTCCTGTCAGTAAGAGGCAGCTACTGCAAAAATGTTGCAGTCCTTGGAAGCGTGACTCTTAGTGATTCGATGAGAATACACCGGATTTTGTGTGTTCAACACGATGTTAATTCTATTGTGTTTCACAATGAACAAAAAATAATAGCTTGGTCCGCTAATGTAACACCAATGTGTCTTATTGGTGGTAACTGCTGTCAGTAGATCCGGTTTACACTGTAACTTCTAAATTCCCACTGTCACAGGGTCTGGAAGTTTGAAAGTTTGATTTTATTTTTGTTTAAAATTTTAAGGAATGAGCAAAATTCAGGGGTTGTTTTTTTTTTTAATTAGATCGTTTTCCATAAAATAATCTTGACTAGTTTAAGTTTTACCTTTTTCCTTCCACCCCACACATTATATTTTTGTATGTGGAAACTATAAACCTATTAATTTCAGGAAGAAAACATTTAAATGTAAAAAAAACTTAAGATTCTCTTGTCTGTGGAAACAATAAACCTATTAATTCCAGCAAGAAAACATTTAGACATAACAAAATTAAAAATTACCAGCTGGCAAAGCATTACCAGTTGAGCACAATCAAAATTAAAGAGTTTGTGCTGAAGTGGATTTATGTATTCCTTCTATTTTTATTTTCTCTTGCTTGTTTACCGTGTAACTGAATTGTGCAACTGCTCCACAAATCCTTGACTCAGAATGTGCTGCAGCCTGATTTTTGCTTAAAAAATTTATCTCATCGCTGACTGTCCAGCTGGTGTAGCTGATGAATAAGAGTTTGGGGCTCATCATCTTTTTAAAAATTTCACAACCTCTAGTTTCTCATCAACAATATGCTTGGTGGTTGCCAGACTTATCCCACCGATCTTTCAAAGACAAGCAGATCACCACGTTAGTCAATACAATCTTTGCACAGTTTCTGTAATGGTGTTCTGTGTGAAGGTCATCTCAAAACTTGACTTTAGGGTCATAATCCATAAAGATGCAAGGAAAAATTACACATTTCATAATGCAGGGGAATTGGATGAAAGGTTGACTGATTTCATGGGATATTTTTAATGAAAATGCCAAAGATCTCTCCTTTCAGAAGGCTAGTGTAGTCTTTAATGAGCAGACAGCCTTTGGAGTGAGTGTTTTTTAACATTAAGGTTTTAATTCCTCCGAGTTTTAACATGTTCTTATGAAGTGGTTAATCAATGGGACAACACTGAGTCATCTCAAGAACAGGTCAAGAATTAAAGTACTTTTTTGAGCTGCACACAGAGTTTTAGTCAAAAAGAAGATAGAATAGACTTTTGAAAATTAAATGCAAGTTAATTGTTTTCTATTAATGGTTTGTGGGGGTTTTTTTTAGATAAAAGGATTAAGCTTTTTTTAGTTGCCTAGAATATGAAACTCTACTTGCTAAGGAAAATAAAACTGATCAAAAAGATTTAATGCACTCCATACCACAGGAATGGTATGGAGAAAGATGGCAATGTAACACTGGAAGTCTCCATCAGCATAGTCGTGAATGTATTTTCATCAGCAAGGACTTAGAGAAAGAAAGGGGAAATATGAAGACTATATTTCTCCCAGGACTGTGACATCAAAGCACTTTCTTATGAAACAGTTGAGTTGTCAATATGTCTTGTGCCTGCAGCACCAGCTGCAAAGCCTCCTTCCAACACGTCATTTGTATTCTCAGCCCAGCTTTGCCAAAGGTATCTGGTTAAGAAGCTGAAACTACCAGTCAAATGAGAACTTCGTCTATAATGTTGTTACCTTAAATGCCACGATATCAGGAATACGTGATCATACACGTTATTCCACACCAGACTTCATTGCCTTTTAATTTTTCTTTCTTCTTTCTGCTAACAGGGTAGATTTACTTCTTCCTACTCAATCTCGGTCTGATTCAGCCTTTGTTTTCCATTCACATGACCAGAACTCTCGCTCGGGCCCTTATCATTTCATGTCTTGACAACTCCAGTCATCCTTCCAGTCTCAACAAATACTGGCTTGCAACACGTGTATCTCTTAAAATATTTTTCTTCTTGTTGTTTTGATGTTCCATTGTTCTGCCTCTTGTACTGTGGGATTATTTTCTTTAACTTTTGAGGCCGCACCTTACCATCTCTTATTTGCTTGCGCTGCTGACTGTATGGCATCTTCTGTGCCAGTCTTTATTGCCCTTTTAAGTGTCTCCAGCGAGTACCTTTACATTTCCCCCTATCCTATTTAATGCCTGGTATTAACTAAAAATCCCAAGTGCTATTTCGTTCCTTCTTAATTGGGATCTCTAAGTTCTACTGCAGTTTGACTATATAATAATGGTACTAACCTGATTTTACAAAGCTTGTGAGAATTCTTGGCTACCACCGAACGGCACTAAGTTCAACCAGTACTAAACATGGCTCTTATTAAATACGCTGCAGTCATATGCCCTGAGTAAAACTTGTCCATTACAATATTATGTACTAAAGCTCACCAGGAGAATGTTGTAACTGAATGTCTCATCCGTCTGTATCAGTCCATCTAATGTGATTTTCTTGATGGTGAGTTGATAGTAGTATTTTTGTGTGTGTGTAAGAACAACACGGGGTTTTTTTCAGATATGGTTATGGTCTTTTTCCTTGTGCATACTAGCATAGCATAAGAATTTAATTACTATTTAGATACTTCAGGCTAATTTTAGATTCCTCTGAGATTCTCAAAACTACTACTCTACCAACAGCTTAAAAGCAACAGACACCCAAATTCCCTGAATATCATCTATCCGTCTTTGTGAGGTGCTTTGCCTTGCCCAAGATTTTGGTGCAGGTCCAAGTGCTGATTTCCATGACACTGCAGGACACTTTCCATTACATTGCACACACAAGCAGGCATTGCAGTATTCAATGGAGCAATACTGAAACCCTTCTGAGGAATCTGGCATAAATCTCATCTGAGAATGAGAATCAGGGTCATATTTTCAAGGATCTAGAAGTGTATAATGGCTAGGATAATCAACTAATAGTATTTCCAAAGAAGTATAAGCAGCTTATATTGTTTTTACATAATTTTCAGATTTCACAGATTTCTAGGTTCCTCTCCCCAGTTTCTGTTTGCCTGTGAAATCAAACAATTTAGAAAAAAAGCAAAATGTTTGGGTGATGAGCAAGTGGAAGGGAAACTTATCTAGTTATCTACTTGTGTATCACAGTGGGTTTGAGCTACTTCATTATGTGTCCATTAGTTCATGTTACAGTTGATACCAAGTTAATCCTATTAGAATTTAGTAGGTTACACAGCTTTGGAAGTGATAATATGGGAGGCTTCTGGAAGGAAGTAGTTTGTAGCCCTACACTGCTATGAAAGATTTCTTATTATCTTCATTGCAAGCTGGGAGAAGGAAACCGTGGGCTCTTAGGGATCGTGAAGGAGATTACATTATTGCAGAAAACAGCAATATTTTTGTTGGAAGCTCATACACTACCAAAAATTAACAATGTATTGAAGTACTCCAAGTAAATTTCCCAAATAGGGTGATGGCAACTTCCTAGATTCTGTTATTTTAGTTTTTACCCTGTTTGAGCAGGGAGATTGGACCAGACGACCCACTGGGGTTCCTTCCAAATTTACACATTCTGTGATTCTGTGATTCCCAAATACTTATCTCTCTTTTTAATCAATGTCAGCATAAATCAAGAAATTATTTCCCAGATGCAGTAAACCTTAACTTTCCCTTCATATTTAATTTTGAAGAGTGAATTGTATTGAACTTTTCTTAAGCAGTTTAGTAGAAATTTCTGTTTAGTCTGGAGCAAATAATCATAGAAACTAATTTTATAATACAGTTAATCACTACTGTGGCAGAGCAAATTTTGATGTGTTTAATTTGCAAGTGTATAACATTACTGTATGTCACTGAGTTGTGATAACTTCTAATTGTGAAAAGGCCTATAGAAAAATTAATTAAAAATTTAAATGTGCAGGTAATTATTGGATGAAGAATTAGTATGAAAAATAAAAAGCAAGGAAAACATGGCAATAAAAATTGTGGGATAAAGGCTACCTATAAACATTCCCATTTGTGTCATTACTAACAAAAACAGTCTGCAAAGTTTTTATTGTATTCTGAGACTATGTAAAACTGAATTAGAAAGTGTTTAGGTATAAATTTAGCATATTTAAAGAAACAATCCTTAAAGAATGTTTGGGATTGAAAACTACATTTGTAGACAATGTGATAACTCTAAGAAGGATATCTTGTGAAATGGACTTCTATTAAGCTTGATCACTGCAAAATAAAGATCCAATTAAGGAATTGAAAAGATAAAGAAAGACCATCTGTAAGAGAATTAGCCACAGATCTAATGATAAGCTAATTTTTCAGATAAAGTGGGTACTGTACTTTGCAGGGGATGAAGTAGAGAAGTTAGAAATCGTTTCAGATTGCATTTTTGCCAGGAACATGAGCAAATTGGACAAAAGCAGTAGGAAAAATGCTTGTAGGTCAGTTAAACAAAACTTTATAAACATATTCTTTCTTTCTCGATGGTGACATTGCATTCCCCCTTATTTCTAAAAATGCTTGAAGCAACGCGATGGGAAATGTGTTTTTTGCCCTGAGGCATCTTACCTGAATTCTAAAAGCCAGCAGTGACCATATGCACCAAGGAAAATTTTGTTCCAGAGGTTATGTTCATGTGCATTGCATGAAGCTTCATGTGATGGAGCAGTGGTAGCTCTTGTATTGTTTAACTGGAGACTGTTTTCCACTAAAAACTGATTCTCATTCAGTTTTGTTCTAACAGAAGAAGGTAAAGTTTATTTTTGAGATCTTTTTACAGGTTAGTTTTGAGGTTGATGTAAACAATTCCTTACCAAAGAAAAACAGATTGCATATGTATGACTTCATAGAGAACTAATTAGGAAGCAAGGTTGAGTGGTGATTAGAGTGCTTCACATGGCATGGTCAGGATTAATATCACAGGATGGTCTCATAACTTGCTTTGTTACTCTGGATGCACAAACAAGGCTACTGAGAAAACCAGAGATGTGTTTAGAACCTCACCTAGATTAGGTGAAGGGAATAGTATGGTACTGCAGGTGCTTTCTGAAATGCTAAGCTTTGCCTGTGCACATTGATAAGTCACGTCAATGACAGTTTAATTTGTAGATGAAAAACTTCCAAAATTGTCCTATTAGTAAAAGTTTGAGATTTTCTCATTAGTTAAGTCTTTGATTCTGTGTATTTTGCGTGAGCAGCTCTGACCAGTAACTCTCCTGAGTGTTGATTAGATCTTGTCTGTCTGGAGCTGATCAGGAAAATTAAAGGTATTAAGACTATGTGTGTCATTGAAGTATTTTAAATCCCACCTCTTACTTGCTTTATATCCACTTGTCTTCAGTGAGCTTTATTATAGAACTTTAACTGCTTAGCTTACATTAATATTGTGTATTTGTGTGGAGAAGAGCTTGCTGTGTAGTTCTATATTCTCTAATTAAGATAAAAGGACTTAAAAAGCACGAGTAGAAGGACCCTGCTGTGGGATAAAGGCAGATGAAATATGTTCTACAAGGAATTTAAGTATGATAATAAACATTGACATACACATTTAATCTCTGTGTATAAAATCAGCACCTTTCTGATCACATCATTCTATTTTTGAATAAAGTTAAACAGACATCCCTTTTTTTTTTTTTAACTTCTATAGTGATGTTGCTCCAAAGGTGGCTGTGTCCCAGCCTTTGTACTTGGCTTCTTTATTTTATCTAAACTTTTTAGTTACAGTTAAATGTTTTCTATGATTGCCAGAACTATAGGTGTCACATGCCATGGCAGGACTCGTAATTAATCCAGTATTTGCTGGTCAAGTGAAAAAATTTAGTATTACTGCCAAGTAAGCTGCTTAAATACTTTGTTTCATCCATCTGCTCTTTTTTTTTTTTTCTTTTCCTTTTCTTTTCAAAACACAGGCACATCCAGACCACAGCTACTTTTGATCCTGTCAGCTACTTGCCACATTTAACGGAGAGAGAGGTGTGTTGCGTGAGTAGTGCTTGAAGCTTGATTTCTTTGGCCAAAGGGTATCTCTTGATTTTAGTTTTTTTTTTTTTGTTCTGCTTTCCTCTTACCTTCTTGATACCATGGGAGTATCTTTAGGACAACCTATTGCTGAGTGTCTGCACTCAAGTTTGTGAAACCAAGAGGTGGTGCAGGACTCAGGCGTTCAGATAAAGTCTGCAGAACTAGTCCCTGAAGCTTCTCCCCCCCACCAGATGTTTTGCTTGCTGTTTTTTTTTGTATAAAGCCTCAGTTCTGACCTTTGTGAGGAAATAGGAAATGGTGAATAATTAAAGGCCATATGCCAACCGTATTTGCCACCTTTTGCAATACTTCTTAAGTAAATTAAGTTTGCAGGAACCCTAAAACAGCACTTACTCCAGAGGTGGCTGTATACAGAAATTGCACCACCTTTCATAGCAATTTTGGTTTGTGCTTGGCCAGCCTATGAGCCACAGTAATCAAACTGAATCCAAAAGAGTTCTTGTGGATTGGGTGATGTCACAAAGGCCAGGGGCTGAGCCTGAAGTATGTAAATGCATGTATCTCTGTTATTTGTCTTTTACATTTTTTTCTATCTAAAAGTCTGTCCTAATATTAAATGTCTATTTAATTTTCTATTTTCTGCCTTTTTCCAGTCCTCGGTGATGACAACAACTATGTCTGTGCAATACACTTAGTATTTCTTCTGTTCTTAACATGCCTGATTTATTTTTATCAACCTATCGGCCTTTAGCTATCAAAGCAGTTACAGCACTCCATAATGTAAAAACAGTGGACACCTTGTGGACATTTAATTGGTGTCAGTATTGGATCAATTTCAAATTAAAACTGAAAAAAAAAATGTATTCTGTGCTGTGCACACATAGTTTTGATAGCCAAATTAATCCTTTTCTTTGTGTCTTTGCCTTAGACACAACAAATGAGATCCAGTTTGGACACAAGTTCTTAGTCATTGGAGAGAAAATGGAAGGGGTTTGCTGATAAACGATCCTGTCAAAAAACAACTCAAAATACAGGAATTACATTTCTGCACTAATAGAAGCTGGTATAAGATCTGTTCTGTCTTATTGTGGAAGCCTCTCAGAATTTTTATGCTGGTCTCCAAGATGCCTCGCTCAAAATTTGATGTCAGGAAGCCTACTGGCATTTTACAAGCCAAGATGATCCCTACCAATTTCAGATAATGCTCTTAAATCTATAGTCCCAAAGAAAGACTTTTTAATAGTAGTAATCCTTTAATTGACTGGGCGTGGAAACACCACAGGGACCTCTTCTGGGTTCCCTGGTGAGAGGTTTTCTGTGCATAATCTGCTTTTTAAAAAAACCCTGTTAAAAAGCTCGGTAAGTTTTTAATCTGTTCCTTGAGTATTTGTAAAGCCATTATGTTTGACACATTTAATGGTACAAATGCACTTTATGCAGCGGATATTAAGATGCAGAGTAAGTATTGGATGAAATAAGAGATAAACGGAAGCTAGCAGAAAATTTTGTCCACTGAGAGAAACATACTTTGGAACTGTATTCCAGGAAAACGCAATTATTTTGGGAAGGGGAATAGAGGATAATAATATAGACGTCTTCATTTCTGTTCACATTTGTCACCTAAGAAGTTTGAAGTGTAAAGCTGCCATGTTTTTGTGTCTTTTAGCCCCTGGTGGCTTGTCCTTTCATTGGGCTCCAAGCTGGCTCCAGAATTCCTGCAAACAAGTGTGGCATATTTGTAATATTACAATATTTATTAATAATATTGTTTGCTATCCCGTCTTTCTGAGCACCTGAGAGTTAAAGTAGACTGGGAATAACCAGCAACGTTTTTTGAAACCTAGCAAGTTGAACCAATGGAATAATGAAATTATCCTGGCTATCAGGGGCTGGAAACATTTTATTGGCTTGGGAAATCTTATGCAATATCTGCCAAATGTGTGACTGTATTACAGCACATAAAAGTGTACCAAATTGTTCCTTATTTAGAATAAAGTACACTAAATACCTTCCTTGTAACTTTTTTTGCAATGTAAGGTATCTGCAAGTAGTGAAAGTGTTCTTTCTTCATACTCCTGGAGTTTTAAATCTCGTTTTACTAGGCCATTTTTTATTTCAACTGGAACTTCTATAGCAAGTTTGTAGTAGGACAGGCTGGAGCTAATTTTATTAAAAAACAAGGACTTCAAACACATAAAAATTTTAACTTTAGTTGCTTTTTGTAACTTAATTTCTGCATTTTCAACTGACTACTGCATTATAAGTGAAAATACTGGTATAGCTTTCTTTCTGTTGATCTTTTAAAACATATTTGAAATCAATAAAATATTATGGTAATTTCTCTCCTAAGAGAGTAAATCAAAAGAGAGTATATATATTCAAAAGTATCAAACTTTTGATGCTCCTTACCTCTTCCCTCCCTATTGATTTTGACTCACTTAGGTATTTTTTTCTTATCCTCATAAGTCTTCATCTTAATTTGGGGCTTTATTATTTTTTTTTCATTTGCCCCATTAGGAGGACTTTTCATCCTTTCCAAAGCATGGAATTCTAAAGTGTGGCTTGACATCCAATCTGTTGTAGATGGCTGGCTGAACCATTAAATCCCTAAAATGTCTTTTAACAACTGAAATATTTACCAGAAAGAATAATTTTAAACTTCTTTGCATTTTTTTCTGTTGTGATATTGGGCGACCTAGCACTTTTTTTTCTGGAATTAGAGACTAATTCACTGTTTAACATTCTGTCTGTTCAAGCTACTTCTGCCAATATGAGGTATTAGAAGAGAGCTGAGAATATAAGTTCATCCTCAATTTTACCATTGCAAGTAGACAAGTTTTTATACTGCAATGATAAATACGAGAGAGATATACTCATTTTAGAAGCCGTTGATTCTATATGAATATCCTGGGTTTGCAAGTCTGATTTGCAAAAAGTTACCATCATGTCAAAGAATGAGCTGGAAGAATCCTCCGATGAATGTTACGTTATGTGCATCTTAATTCTATTTCAAAAAACATTATTTCCTAGCTATCACTGAAGCTGGTGTTAGCAAAGCCTAATATCTTTCCATGAGGGGAGAAAAGATAAAATAAACTTACTGCACTGTGCCAATATTCAGTGCTCTAGTGCTCATCTGAAAGGCACAACAGGCTGTCCAGGACAGCTCTCTGCCTGCAAAATAACTCAAAAATTTCACAGGCAATAGTTTGAATCCTGATTAGGGCTATATTAATGACTTCCTAATTCCTCTGAAAATTACTAAAGATAACACTAAATAGATCTTTAGTGAAACTAAATACCTAGTTGCAGGTTTATTAAAACCAGCACTGAGAGTGGAGGTTGTCCGATGATGTTCAGTGACATAACTGAATTAGGCATTTCATAATGTATTATTTCCTTTTAGATTTTTGAGAAGCCTGATCTAAATCAATTTTGAATTTATTTAGAATTTAAGCAGAAGACTAGGGTCAGGTTTGTTTGTTTTTTTTTTTATCTGTTCAGTGATCATAAAATCCGTGGACTTCCTTTTTCAGCTTCCTGATTGGTGAAATGGGTATAATACCATGCTGGAAATTCTTTTAGAGTTGGAGTTTTTGAGAAGCTTTGAAGATTAAGTACCAAGTGTTACTGTTCATTGGTTTCAAAAGCTAATCCATGAGCAAAAAAAGAGGAGCAAAATACGTCTGAGGGAGAAAATGCTTCTGTTGGGGACACATATGATATAAACTGCTCTTTATATGCAGAGATGGGGCATTATTCTTGATTGTGTTGCAGAGTGCAGGACTAAAGGGTTACAAGTGGAGCAGTTTGGTGTTTGGGACCCAGGGTAAATGAAATCCAATTAGTGATGGTATTTGGTTTCTTTTTTTTTTTTGAGTGTCTATCACAGAAGAAAAACAAATCGTAGCGAATCTTAAACTTTCTTCTCTTCTGTTTCCGTCCCTTAAACTGTTTGTCCCACAGAGATTTACTGAACTAGATACACAAGTGTTCAGATGTTGGGCCCTTCCAAGCTCTGCTGCCTGCAGGTTACACTCAGAGCAGTTGCTCAGTGCTGCTGTCGGGGCACTGACAGACACCGATGCCCCGGTGGCTCAGAAATCATCTCTCTCTGTAATTTTCCTCTGCAGCCTCTTCTCACCATCCCAAGCATTCAGATGTCTGTGTTTGAGGTCAGCTCTGGTGTGGCACAGCCATGTAACTTTTATTTGGACTGCTGCGGAACAGACAAGTTGTGAGATTGATCTGTCAGAAGTGGAAGTAACTCAGTGGTGAGAAAGAACTGTGAGAAGCCTCACCTGGGGCCTCCAACCTTTCCCCTCTGCCCACTGACTCAGGAGCTGCATTTAAACCCTGGCCTTTGGCTTCCAGGCTTGGCCTGGCACCTGCCTCACTGGTGCAGTTGTCTGGCAAGCTGGACTCTTGCCCAGCTCTGTTCCCATCACTGGTCCTGCTTTGCTGTCCTTGTTTGAGCAGTGGGGGACAGTTGGGGGGACTGTTCTGGCAAGGTCACTGCCCTGCCTGCTGTGCTGTCACCCTCCACACCTGGCTGGCCTTCCCATACAGAGCAAGGACTACTGGAAATGTGAGATCATCAGGCAGCATTTATTTTGAAGCTGAGGAAACACCAGAAACATTTCTGACTCCTTGTATCTTTGAATGACCTGTGTGCCTGTTGTTCTATATGCTGCTCAGGCAGGGTAAATAAGTCTTCACATATTCTGCTTCTTTCTAATCATGGAGGTAGAAACATGCTTGTCTTCTGCATTTTTGTAAACAAACTGACAAATACACAAATAGTTAGATGTGCCTGGATGATTTTGTAGTTTAAATAGAAGCCCATGTGAAATACAAGTAAACATAGAGAAGAAAAGCATAAAGTCAAAGATAAGCTCTACCATTAGTTACATAGAAAAAAATATTTGTTGTAGTGAGTAGCTATTCCCCTTCTGTGCTGCCTCAGTGTAATGATCTGAGGGTCTGAGTGAGCAGGAACTACTACTTCGGATGTTTTTCATTCCTATTGACTGATTTGGGGGAAATTCCTTATAAATCAGCATTTTAATTAAATTGTTAAGGCAAATCTTTCTAATATAAGCATAGCTGATTTAATATAGATGTATATCTCGGGCATGTATTTTCAGATTAATCATAAATTTGTTTTCTGAAAGTTGGAATTCTACGTGTTGAAACATGAACTTTCTGCCTGCCAGAAAAGTGAATTTTTGAACTGTGATGCTGTTTGTAGCTGTTAGAGAAGCAAAGAAACCATGTAGACACATGCATGTCTATGAATGTAAATATTGCTTTGAGGAAGTGCCTCAATTTGTATTCATTTGAAATTGTTTGTGAGACATTTCTGCAGTTGGTACTGTTGTTCTACCCTTGAGTACTTAGTTCTTCTGGTCATCTTTTATGATTAAACACTGGAGCCTGCAATAATTAGCCAGAACAATAGTAAAGGTCATTTTATTTCACTGCACTGGTTTTCTCACACTTCTCACACTTCTCGGCTTCCATGCCTCACTCATCCCTTTCCTGCTCCCTTCTTTCTGTCTTAACATTTCGTCCGTCTCCGTGTCCATCTGTCTTCCTATCATCAGGAACAAATTCTTGCTCCTAGCTCCTTGCCCACTGCCAACCCATCTCCCCAGTTTCTTCCCCACCTGAAAACTTCTGGCCAATGAGCCGTACCCAACTGCCCCTTTTCTTCCCTTCTTTGGTCACACTGACTTGTGCCTCATCTTAAATTATTGAGTTGAAAGGTGAGAAGTTTGAAACCAATAGGAAACATTATTTTTGGGCAGCGCATTGTTCATGGAAGGGTAATACAACCTGGGCTGTGTTTCTTTTCAGTCAACAATAAGTCTTCTGCTGGTGTGGGTAGGAGCAGTTGTATGCTGTGTTTTACTCTAAAACGTGTGATTATATCCTGCACTTTTCAGCTGTGGGACCCTGCGTGTTAGACACGGGACAGCAAGTGAGATCTGATTTGCAGTTGTACATGTTGAGAAGGACACATCTGCTCTGGTGCTTAATAACTTCTAACTGTCACATAGTTTATAGTCTGTAAATGTTTTCCAAGATACGAATCAATGACCTTTTAAAGGAAATATGAATAGATTACAGGATAGCTGTTGCTGTGCATTCTTGGCATTCTGAAAAAGCGTGTGGAACCAGTAAAACCGTTGTGTGTTCCTCTAAATCTTAAGGCAAAATTCATAATTCTGCTCATAAGTTTACATTAAGTTTGAAATACTTCAGAGGAGACAGCAAGTAAAGTAGTTCCACGAACACCTGCTAAAACCCCCTCAGTGTGTGCTCTTGAGCACATAATTATTATGTTGGTCAGGCAATAGAAATAAGAGACAGCTGATATGTTGGGGCTTACTTGAAAGCATAAACTTTCTGCAGTACTTTTGTGACCCATGGCCTCGCTCTAGGATAGGTTCCCAGTGAACCGTTGCTTTTCATTTTGAATATGTGTGGTAGCCTGGATTCTATTTCAGGAAAGTGACTTTTTTAAAGGCCCTCTGTCAATGAAGCGCATTGATTTCAGATTACAATTTTCACATAAAAGTTCTTTATCTACCAAACTTTTTTTCTGGCAACTTAGAGTCAAGGTTGTGCAACCCTCAGTAGTAAAGGTACATCAGGCAGACTGTAGGTACCAGTTGCAGAAATTGCTTCACACTGCTTGCAGACCTGGGGCACTACTTAACAGTTCTGTTAGTGATGCATGAGACAAAGCAGCCAGATAAATAGATGACACTAAATGCACAGAGAGCAGAAGTTTATGAGAGGAATGTGCTACTTTTATAGAAACACTTCTCTGACTGCATTTCCGCTTTAGTCTTATTAATGTGATTAGGAATGACACTTTTTTCCATTTGAAAATCTGCCTGACAGAAAAAGAGCAGGGGTAGGAAGAACCTTACAAAAAGAGAGGGCAAGGAGAAAGGCAGAGCAGGGTACAGGTATTCCCTAGCAGGTGGTTTTTCTGTACACACAGCATGAGTCAAAACCATCAGGGGCCTTATGTCTCCTGAATCCCTTCACTCCTGGTAATTCCAGTCCTTGAGTGTGTGGGCAGCACCAAGTAAGAAGACATTTTCCTGTTGAAAAGGAGAAAAAAATCTTCTGGGCTTTACTCAGAGCCACATTAAAAGAAGGGGAGCTTGCTTCCTTGTGATGGTACTTGTCACTGTCTAAGCATGTTATCCTTAGTGTATCCTAAACCATTTGCTTTCCATGTGTCACGGCTCTGAAGCGTGGGAAATAATAAAAAACCTGGTATTACAGTCTCAATGCATGAGGAGATTTTCTGAATGGTAGCTGAATTGGCACGGATTTCTTTTCCTAAGCAGAGAGCAACACTACGTGGACTAAAAACAGTTAGGAAAAAATAGGATCACAGTTTATTTTTCTCAGAGGTTTGTAATAGGTGCCATGGCTTATCTGCTGGTGTTCCATTAGATCAGTGTATTTTGGCAGAAGCTTTTGTGTCTTATAAAGGCTGAGCCATATGGGATCCCAGCTACTGTGCCTTTGGAAAATGCCTGTAGGTCTTACATGTCAACAGACTATTGAAACACCTCATTTTGTACCTACCAGTGTGCTCAGAAATCAAGTATAATGTTTTCCCAAACGTTTCTGGGCTGTTGAAGAAGTATAATGCCCATTTGAAGCAACATTGAAGATGTTTCAATTCTACTGTTTACATCACAGCTGGTTAGAGAAGGATCCCTGCACATCTGCCATCTGCCAGAGAGGATAATGTGTTTTGGAACTGGCATTTCTTATTAATATTGTAGGCAGCAAACCTTTCCATAGGGCAGGAAAAAAAAATAGGACTCCTGTTCCGATCCCAGCTCTGATGGTGTTTTGTGCAGCCCCAGAAAATTGGCTTAAGCTGTCTGGCCTACTGACTTATTACATTGTGTAATCAGAATAATTTTATACTCTTTTGTCTTTTCCACAAAAAAATCTGGACGTCTTTATGTAAAACATGCTGTGATGGAAAGCTGCCTATGAACTAAAATAATGCCCTTGTAGAAAAATTCAGCTGCACCTTTGGAACTTTAAAACGAATTGAGCCTCACTTACAAGAAGGGAAGAAGGGAGTTTTGATGACATTCCTGCTTATCTTCTAGTTCCTATCATCATTAACAGCAAGGCTGACTGTGGTCCTCAGCACTCTTACATTGTCAGTCAGTATTGCTGAGATCTATGAGTTAGAAGAGAGCGAAACAAACTTCGGCCACTGCCTTGTGCGTGGGCTCTCCAATATCCATTTTTAACGGTCTTTCCCTAAAACAGCAGAGCTTTCCCACAGAAACTTGCGGAGAGCAATACTAGCTGCTGTTTAAACTTCAGTTCAAGGCTTTGAGATTCTTCATCCGGCCCTGATGATATCTCTTTGCAGCTCATTAAGCTCCACAACCCTACTGAAATGTGCCAAGGGAGCTGTCTGTGAAGCAAACGCACACTTGCTTTTTGCTGCGGTGTTGTGGTGCCCTGAATGCCATGTGTGGTTATCTTCAATGATAACATATTTGGCAGCAAGAAGAAAACACCTCTGTGGAGATACCAGAGAGAGGTGCGGTTTTTTTTTAATGTGAACTCATGTCCCCCTTGTATTTTGTAGCTTTTTGTCTGTTGTTGAATTTTAAAGAGGCCCTTGAGGATTTGGCATAGAATAAAAGCATTGTGCTGGCTTTTGGAGTCAGACTATCCCTTCACCTTGCTGCACACCCAAACCTGGTTTGTGTTGCTTGTTTTTCTCTGAGCTGGACTGAAGAAGGAACTCACATAAGGAACAGTGAACTGCAAATTGTTAGTATTCTGAGAGTCACTTTCTTCTGACATTCTGATTTAGGATATTTCTGTAAAACTCCCTCTACCCATTACAGGTAACTAAGATTTTTTAATTGGTGCCGCAAGCAGCTCAAGTGGATCCAATATTGTAGTACCTCATGCAGAATGATGTCCAAAAGCCATCAGTTTGTTCTGACAGACTTAGATATACCTATGATGAGTAGGATGTAGGCTGGATGTATCTACTAGTTTCAGTCTTGGCATTTCTGAAGCTTTCTTGTCAAACTGACAGTGTTTTGACTCTTTTCCATATATCATGGTTAATAAGCACATAATCTGTACAAGGGGGTACTGTTATTTGAAAATCAGAAGTTGATTAATATTATTTACTAATTAGAGAAAAGGTTTGATTTATTTTTCGCCTGTTTTGAGTTCTGATATAGCAAAGGATGTTTCCCTTCAGTAGATAATCCTGCCAATAGCTGAGACCTGCCCCATTTGCTTTTCCACAACCAATAATTTTACTGTCGCTAATTATGTTCCTCTCTTTTTTAGGAAACCTAATGCAAGAGATACTCACCAACCATTTAACAACCACAGCAGATTTACAGTAACTGTAGTTCTAGCAGTGCTACCAATACATTTTCATGTATTGCATCTCACACTATACAGGCTTTAACTCTGATGTTACCAGAGGCTTTTTATTTTTAGTGCAGGCAATCCAGTAACCACACAACTCATTAGCACCATTTCTACTGTTCCTTCCAGCTCTAGGCCCTCATGACTGCCCAGCACAGATCAGGGAAAGCCCCTCTCATGCCCTCACAGCTGGGACCAATAATCACATCTGATTCTCAATATAGAGCAGGTGGGCAGCCACAGGAAACTTCTTCAGCCCAGGTGGGAAGCTGGGCCGGTGTCTGTCTGTGCAGTGGCTGCGCTAGAGATACAGACTTTTATTGGACTTTGCAGACACAGCATCACAGCAGAGCTCTTTGGGTAAGGACAGTTTGACTGTGCTTTTGCCTCTTTCCATAGTTAAGTAGGTCAAAAAGCCAGCTAGAAGTAGCTAAAAGCAGTAGGATTTAACTTTTTCTGGGTATGAGTTGATAAGCAGATAGTTTTCATATCCTAAGTACATTTATTTAAGTCTTCATGTATATTTAATGTTCTCAGTTCTGTCTGCCCTTGAGAAGACCTGAAGCTGCTCAATACCTTTGGGAAGTGCTGAGGTGTTTCAGAGCTAGTCCTTAGTAACTGTGTTGGTGTAGTTCACTTTGCTCTGTTGAAATGGCCTTCTCTTTGCTCCAGGCTGTGGTAACTCAGGTACAAGCACAGACATGTTGCTGAGTTAACTGCTAATGGACAGAGTGGCCTCTTCAGGTCTGTCTGTATTAGATACTCTTTGGAATAATTGCTTGCACTATATTGAAATACAGTTTGTGAGAAGCCACTATTTGATCTGTAGTAGAGCTGTGATTGTTCAGGTACGTTTTAGAACAACCTCTGGGCTCCAAAGACAAACTCTAAAATATGTTGTGCAGGATATAGTAGTGCTGAACAGATTATATGGGTTAATGAGTCCCGAGTTTGTTTAGGGAATTCTCCAGTGTTTTGTTCGTGTGTCACAGAACTATAAATCTCTAGAGACTTCACTGTTCAGATTTTTATCCCCCTTCAATCCCTTCAGCTTTCCATATGTTTGATAACTTAGCATTTTGGGTGTTTCTCTTCTGCAGTGGTAGCTAAAACCCAGGGACCTCTTTGTGTTGGTATTATAGCTCTACTCCATAACCAGTAACCTCACTGCCAGGCTTTGCAAACAGTCCTGCTTTCTGGAGGGCTGACCTCCCCCTGTGCCACATCCATGTAAAGCTCTCTACTCGATTTTTTTTTTTGGCATCCTTTGCATCCCTGTATCTTTCAGCTACAACTGGGAAGGCCTGAATTGCCGGTTTACTTGATCTTGTTGTAATGTAGTTGCAGAGGTTATGCTGGTGGGAAAACTGCAGTGGTGTGCCTGTGAATCAAATCTAGGCTGTGTGATCTATATTTGGCATCTAGTTTTGTGGACGGAGAAAGGTTGAGACTCTGAGGGCTATCTGGGTTTGTCTGATTGGAACAATGGTTGTATTTTAATTTGTTATTACTCCTTGAGCAATATTATGTGCCCAGACTTATTTCAAGCACAGAAAGATTCTCCAGTATGAACCAGCTCTGGAAATGTTTTTCCAATAATGTTTTTTACAAGACTTTAACAATGGTGAAATCTAACAAATTACCAATATTCTACTAATCATCTTGGAACGTGACAATTATCACTTCTAATATCACATAAATGTTATGTTCACAAGGGTTTATCATCTCTTCCTCTTCCCTCTTTGAAGAGAGAAGAAGCAAAGAAAATTCCATTAGTTATTGAGGAGGAATAAAGTGGAATTCCTGTTCTTGCAGCAGCTGCTGGTAGCAGAGAGTGGAAGAAAAAGGTGATGGCTCTGGGGCTGGGCTGGCTGCTGCTGCCACCCAGGAAAGAAAAGCTTTGCGTATTTCATGAGGAATATACATATACAATACATTTACCCAGTCTTCCCACGTCACTTGAAGCTGGAGAAGTCTACAGAGTATCTCAAATCCCTAACATTTTATAAAACCCTTAGTGGGAAAGAGGACCTCGAGCCCATTTTCCTTGAAACTCAATCCACAAAGGTGTTGTGTTTTGGGGTGTGTGATTTTGTTAGTGGGGGTTTTTTTAAAGGGCAGTAAAGCTATAAAATTTTTCTCCTGCTTCACATTTTTCATGTGCTAGGATTTCACATGAAATTCAGGTTTGTTTTACCCTTTGATAGCCCGTCCGAGTGATTTACACACACTTTTACAGAGGCACCACCATCCCTGGTGCTTTGTTAGGAAGCCAAATCCCTCCAGGTGGCTTAGACAGATGCTCGCACCTTGACTACGCCCTAGTTTGTATACTGCTCTAATAGTTACTAATTACCTATTCAATGTCATTACCACGTTGATGGTTTTGGCACAAAATTACAGAGCAAGTTACAACAGTCACACAGAAAGATCACCGTGTGTTCTGCCAGCAGTAGAGAATAAGAATTGTTAGGGTGCTTGCAAGGTATGTTGAGAGGTTGGTGTGTTTATTTTGGACTTTCTGCGTTCTTTGTGATTTGTTTCTTCACTGGAATTGAAGGACCCGAGCAGCTACTTCTTTTTAAGTGCTAGAGGGCAGATCTACTTTGGGGAAACTGATTTCTGCCCTCCCCTTCCCCCCGCCCAGTTTGGGATCACTCAGAGAACAAAATGAAATCCCCTTGGACGTTCTTCAGAGATCTGTGAATTTTCAGAAGGGGTATGCTGAATATTATTTCAATTCCAAGTTACTCAGGGAAAAGAAACCAAAAACAAAACAAAAAAAAAACAAACCAAAACAAAAACAACCAAAAAAACCCACAAACAAAAAAACACTGACACACAAGAAGATAATCCTTAATAAGATATAAAGGAGAATAAGTTGTGTGGGTTTGTTTTGTTTTGTTTATTCCCCTGACCCTGCTGTGTATGTGAGACCCAGGGTTTTAAACCCCCTTAGTTCTCTTGTTCTTACCAAAAGTGGTTTCTAGCGAATGTCCCATGGAGGGAGATGGTTTCAGCACGGCTAATTATCTGGGACACAGCTCCCTGTTAAGGCAGCTGCTGCCAGTTTTGGTGCTACCACAGCCCTGTGGGCCTGTGCCAGAGCTGCACTGCACAGGGTAACCACACATGAAATACCTTTCATTGCAGATTGGGTAGAACTTCTGATCTGATTAATTGTATGTCTACAGCAGGAAGTTTTCCTGGCATAAGATGATTAGTGGTGTAATTTGTCTTGGGAGCATTGCTATGCTGATAACAGACTGGTTTATTTTTATAAAATGCAACTTAAGAGGGTTTTGGCTGGCTTTGGTAAACAGAAAAAAAATTTATGGTGAGAACTCAACCAGCCCCCCCTCTAGTAAGATCTTATCTAGAGTGGAATACTTAATTTTTACATTTAAATTGCTGCTTAGTTTTCAGAGTTCTCTTCCACATGAAAGACACAATTAATAGTTGCCAGAGCTATTGTCTGGACTGTCTTTGAGGCAAAAATCCTCGTGTTTGCATTTATCAACTCGCCAACAACTCACATTTTGAAATGCGGCTTTTGTGTCTATGCAATCTAGTGACTCTAATTCCTTTGTCCTTCTTAGTTTACAAATAATCCCTAGAAGAAGAAGAGTACTGCTCAGTGTGAATAAAAGTAAAGGAATTAAGCCCATCATTTCCAAAAAAAGTACAGATTCTGGATCACAGGTCTTGAACTTTCACTTTACTGCTGTCAGTGAGGAGCAGCGTGCCTCAGTCAGTCCTCGAGGCAGGAGGAAGCGTTCCGTATACAGATTTTTCTGTCATCCATCACACTGTTCACTTTTATAAACCTGTTGCTTCTGATTTCTCACTGTTACTTTATCAGCATTTTCAACTGAAAGATAGTTTAAAACTTTCAATAAGTAGGGGGGGAGGTTTTGTGTTACTGCTGCTGTCAGTACCCGACAGTATGTTTACACTGAAGCCTTGGTTTGAGCCTGTCCTAAGTTTAGGGTTGGGGCTTTTTGATGATGAGTGGGGACTGGAAGTTTTTACTTCTTCCCACAAATTCATTGCTTTTCGCTTCCCCAGTTGTTTTCTGAAGCTGCCTTATAAGCTGAACCAGTGTAATGTTATCCTCTGACAAGAGCAAGCTGTGGCATCCTGGGAGGGAGACACCCACTGTTGCCCCTTTAACCTGACTGATTCTGTGACTGGAGAACTTCAGCTGGGTATTGTGGTAGGAAAAGAGAATGGGAGACACCAGGGTGCTCCAAGCCCAATCCTGTGTCTTAAACATCACATTGAGGAGATTTATTTCATAGAATCATAGAATCAGATGGAAAGGACCTCTGAGATCATCAAGTCCAACCCTTGATCCAACACCACCGCGGTTACCGGACTATGGCACTCAGTGCCATGTCCAGCCTCATCTTGAAAACCTCCAGGGATGGAGAATCCACCACTTCCCTGGGCAGCCCATTCCAATGGCTGATTACTCTCTCTGTAAAGAATTTCTTTCTAATATCTAACCTAAACCTCCCCTGGCACAGCTTAAGGCCGAGCCCTCTTGTCTTCCTGCTGGTTGCCTGGGGGAAGAGACCAACCCCCACCTGGCTACAACCTCCTCTCAGGTAGTTGTAGAGAGCGATGAGGTCTCCCCTGAGCCTTCTCTTCTCCAGGCTAAACAACCCCAGCTCCCTCAGCCTCTCCTCATAGGACTTGTGCTCAAGTCCCTTCCCCAGCCTGGTTGCTCTTCTCTGCACCTGCTCCAGCACCTCAATGTCCCTCCTGAGCTGAGGGGCCCAGAACTGGACACAGCACTCCAGGGGTGGCCTCACCAGTGCTGAGTACAGGGGCAGAATCACTTCCCTGTTCCTGCTGCCACACTGTTCCTGATCCAGGCCAGGATGCCATTGGCCTTCCTGGCCACCTGGGCACACTCTGGCTCATGTTCAGCTTCCTGTCAATCAGCACCCCCAGATCCCTTCCTGCCTGAAATTTGCATTTGCATTATTGTGCCCTCAGCGGTGATCCTGCATGTATCATTGGCGCTTCTAGAAATGTAGCTCTTTCCTTTAGCACAGAAAAAAAAATAAAATCAAAGCTTCCTTATGGGTTTTTCACAGTGAATTGTGGGGAAAGTTTCCTTCATTGTAATCTCGTTGGGGAAATAGC
The DNA here is from genome assembly GCA_013399855.1 of Oxyruncus cristatus. Taxonomy (NCBI): domain Eukaryota; kingdom Metazoa; phylum Chordata; class Aves; order Passeriformes; family Cotingidae; genus Oxyruncus; species Oxyruncus cristatus. Next base: position 1,060,524 of record VXAY01000700.1, on the reverse strand, counting down.
GTGAAAGGCCAAGTAATAAGAATGTTTGGCCTTAGGATTTTAGGCCTTTTAGATATGAAGGGAAGAAATTTTGTATTTGTGGGTGAGAAAGGGCGACAGCCGAAGAGGAGCTTAGGGTAACTCAGCAATTGTCCACTGCCAAGAACAGAGGATACACTGTTGTCTATTGTGCTTATTTTTGGGCAACGTCTTCTCGTTTATGGACTAGCATTCACTACAGGGCTGAATCGAAATGGAGAGTTAAAGTATTCTGAAATAGGAATACGTGAAACTTGACCTACAAGCTAAATAAAAAAAGGTGTACTGACTTTATTTAAAAAAACTTTCAAAATTCTTTTCAGACTCTTTAGAATAAAGTTGTCTGCTTCAATTTTCATTTTAAAGTGTTGGTTTGTTATAATTATTGTCCGTTTCTTGACAAAATCAAGGCCATGCAGGTGTACTTAGAATGCTCCCTGGCTCTAATGGAAGCAGGAACTGAAATTACTTGGAGCCGGCGCGTTTGTTGTTCTCCAGTTAAGGAAGCTGGCAAATGATGTTACAAATTTTGGAAGAATTGTGGTTTTGCAGACAATGAAAGCAGTAGTTAGAGCAACACAATGTCGACATAGTGTTGCTGAGAACATAATTATGATCGGGTTTCCGTTGTTTGACTGATAAGTAATATTAAAACCTCAAATAAATTATAATTGTAGGACGATAAAACAAACAGCCCTGAAGTCTGGCATTTACAAGATCAAAAAGGCCATGAGAGATCTTGCATATTTCTTATTTAAAGCAGCAGTTCCATGACACAGTAGCTGTAGGCACTTTACCATCAAGGCAAACAAATCTTACAAAGACACTCTCTGGTTTGGAAGTAACGGTTGGCAATACAAGCTCTGAAAAAAACCAGCAGAGATGAGCATTTGATTAAAATGTTGGCATTTGGAAACTATTAATTTATCTAATATTATTTATTTTTAAAAAGAATGCTCTATTTTTTTTTAAAATTGTGTTTACATCAACAGAAAACCTTGCAAGTGCCTTCGAATTACCCTGTAATTACCCTGTAAATTCCAGTGTTTTCCGGGATGTTTTTAATAGACAAAATCAGCACACTCTGATTTTCAATTATATTGCATGAAAGTGGGTTTGGGTTAAAATGTTCTTTTCCAAAGTATTTATTCATACAGGGTTATTTGCAATTTTTCTTGTACAAGATTTGCTTTTTATTTTGGTATTTGGAAGTTAGAAGTGTTCTGAGAATTAAAAGATTTTCATTGAGAGACAATGTATCTACTGTGTGTTACTCTGATTATTATAGAAAAGAGGGGAAAAAAACATGTTTGCCTTCTGTCCCTATTTGTTTAATGAAGATAATTGTTTCTAGGATTTTTATTTCTGAAGTCACATGACAAACAGAGAAAGGAGTGCTACCTTATAATACCTGCAAATACTAAGAGGTGTTTTTCTTCACCTATCCATAGATTAAAAAAAAAATGTCAATTTTACTCATAATTGTTAAAGTAAAAAAAACAAATCAAACTTGAAAATGTTGGGAAAATTTTTGTGTGCATGTAGAAACTCTGAAAAGAAGGGGACCCTGCCAAGTATTTGAGTTTCCCAGATTACAAGCTGAGGGAAGTGTGTTTTGGGTTTGTTAATGGCTGTTATTAAAAAGCAAATAAATAATAGAGTATTTATGCCTGTAAAGCTTCTGAGATACTCTGATAGATAAAATCATGGGTCTAAGGCAGCACGGAGTACCATAATCTTAATTTTTTAATCTTAAATTCTTAATTTTCAAGTGCAATGTTCAGCTAATTTGCCTGCTTTTCAGTGCCTGATGGAAGATGTGAGTGATAGACAAATGATGTCTTATCATCAGACCAGAAGTGTGGAAACATTTAGGCTGAACCTTGGTATAGAAAATGGGTAATTTAACCCTCTTTGAATGTGGATTTCTAAAAATCCTATTTTTGGATTCTCTTGGCTAATTTTCACTTGAAAATGGTTCGACTGAGAAACCACACAGGTAAACCTTTAGAAGACTAAAATATCCCCTTTGATAGTTACCCTTAAGGTATTATTTATTAAGAATTCCAAGCACAGTAGGGCGTGACTCTCTAACAGATGGTAGCTTTAATTATCACAAATAAAAATACAAAAATCTTCACCTATTGTTAAGATATTTTGTCCAGGGAACCCTTCTATCTACTGGCATCTCAAAGTGTCTGCAAGAGGTGATTTTATAGAAAGATTAGTCACAGATCTGTACTTGCTTGCTCTGTTGTTGATCACTCCACGTTGTGTGACAGGCACGTTCCCAAGAAACGAAAACCTGGGAAAATGGTCACAAGAGCACTTGTGTGCCTTTACCTCAAATACCCTGAGAACTGCAAGTTCAGATTATAGCAAGGATATCTGATCTTATGAACAGTTATTGCTTTGGTGTGAAAAAGGTGTTTGCAGCTACTGCCTTCTTGGTGATTAGAAGGGAACAGGCACGTTCAGCTCTTTGAAATCTTGTAACTTTGCTTGTAGCTGTTCTCGGTTGGCTTTGCAAACGCTTGCATTGCTGTGTGCTCTCAAAATTAAATTACAGGGGTATAATATTGAACAGTGATTAGTGTCGTAGTTAGGTGCACGTTGGCAAGGAGCCAGGAGGTGAGACAGGATGTCTACGCAGGTTGGCAGATAAAATAGTCTTCTGCAACAAACCGAAGGGAAGATGAACTGGTTTTAGTGCTCTTGGCCAAGTGAAAAAAATAATATGCAAGACTACAATAGAAGAAAAGGCTATAAAACCACGATTTCTGAGGCTTTGGTTGTTTTAAGGGAGTGAATTTGCAATTGAGTGGTGATGGAAGTGCTAATTCCTGGCAGAAGCACCTTGTAATAATGCTCTTTAAGATAGTTGGGCATCCTGCTGTCCTCTTTAAGCTGATGTTAAACTGGAGTAAGTTTTGAAAGACAGAAAATTTAGTCCTTTGTGTAAGATTAGATACCTAAAAAGGTAAAATAACTGCTTGAGGCCCACAGACAGAAATCAACAGAAGTATTAAAAAAAAAAAGTACAACCACCAAAAGCAAACAACAACCCTTGTCTTGTTGTAACAGGAAGGTGATAAGTCACCTCTGAATAGATGGGAAGTTAATACATGTGTGTGTGCAGTTTTTCATCCTGCAAGTCTTTTGTAAAGAAAGTGGAGCCTGTGGAAAAGTAGAAATGTATGTATTTGGTCTTCTGTAATATTACAAAAGAACTTTTGGTTGTTGTTTGTTGCTGCTTCTCAGGAATGGTGGTGATGCTGTGAAGCCGAGACCAGCTCCAGATTTGGGGTTGAAACTCTCTCGTAATTTTGGCCAAATGTCTTGTGGCTTCTGTGCTCGCTGAAGACATTAAGAGTAACAGTGATCAAGCCACAACACAGTTGCTCTGTAACTGCCTGTGCCAGCTCCCCAAATTGCTGACCCCTCTGCTATCGTATCAACAGTATTTTCAGAAATACTTGAACAAAATATTCCAACAATATTTGAACAAAGTACAGATTAATTGAATGACAAGTTGGCTTTCATCTGCCATTGCCAAGACTTCCATCACCCACAAGAAACCCCAGTGTCATGGAAGAGAACCCATCGAACTTAATTTTGGGGGTTTAATGCTGCCTTTTTTTTTATTAAGTAACTTACACTGATTGAGGGATGGGAGAAGGCATAATCTGCATTAAAACACTGAGGAATAGTAAGGGAAAAACTTAATAGGCAAAGCATCAGGAGTGGTCTGGAGCCACGAGAGGACATGTGCCTGCAGCCTGAGGCTGTAGGCAAGTCATGCATTTTTAACCTTCATAAACTGGGCAAGTGAGGCCTCTGAGATATTAAGTTCAAGTATTCCCAAATAATCATAAAACTACCTCAGAAACTGAAGTTTGGAGTTCTTCTGTGGTGTAACCGATTCAGAGGAATGCAGGTAATGTCAGACATCCTGATTTCACCCTGCGTTTCAACCACTTTCAGTGTGATTGTTTCTTAGACCTGACACTTCTTTTATGTGTTACTAAGGCCTCTTTCCATCTAAAATTCCTGGTTTGCATACACATAAACCTCATTTTACAGCTGGTTTGATGTAGTGCGTCCCCCATCCTGTGTGCAAACATCTACTTGTCCCCTTGGCAATACCTTATATGAAGTGTGCAACCAGAATGAACACGGCAGTGAAAACTCAGAGCTGCTCATAGATGTGGTTTAGCAGGGAAAGGGTTAATTCATGACAGAAATGCATTTTTAATTTTAAGGAATAAATAAAGGAAACTGTTGGGGTCTTAACAGCTGGCCAAGTGTATTCAGAAAGACAGCAATTAATCCAGATCAAGAGAGGATTAACTTGGAAGTTTAAAATATCCTCCGTGCCTGAGGAGGGACCAGTTTGAGGTACTCATGAGTGGGGCAGATAGCTGATCTGTAAGAGTGGGAGTTAATTTATGGATATGAAACATGGTTTTTGAATTTACAGGATCAACTTTTACATCTTAAGCTTCTGTAGTAGATCAGTAGCTTGAGTGAATATGGAGCAAAATAGGTCATCTTAGATTAGTATAGACCATAAGAAATGTAAATTACTCGACTTTCTATTTTTATTTCCAGAGCAAGAAGCCTGAGTTTTTCAACTTTTGGTAATCAAGATTTCTAAGTAGATCAGTAGTAAATTTGAAAAATTTAAAATTCTTTTGGTATTCTTGTACAATTTTGCTGTATTTTAACTTTAAAAATACTTTGTTGGGGTTTTTTTAAGACATTCTTGGAAGGTGGGGAATATCTATAATCAGCAGAATATGTTCCTCATTATAGAGTAAATTTTGGAAAGTAACCTGGAGGTTTATTGGTAAAGTTGGTGCCAATTTCTGAAGATGAAATTTTCTTTTCTGGAAATACAACTGTTTTAAATAATGTTTTAAATAACTGTTTTAAACCGTTTTTAATAAAAGGTGTTTTATTAAAACCAAAAATGTTCATTGAGATAATAACACGTATTATCATATCAACCACAGTAAATTACCAGTTATATGGAAAAGATTTTAGTTTGACTGGTCTGAGCTTCAGAAATTATAATGAGATTCTCACATTTGAATAGGAAGCTTTCTGCAGTCTTCCTGTTATAGCTTTGCATTTTGATGGAAATATTCAGTTCTCAGTTTTTACCAGTGCTTGTAAGAGGCTCTTTGACTTTCCTATGTTGATTTTTTTCATCCTAAAACAATGAAACGCCTACTCCTGTCTTCATTCTTTCTGCTGTCTTCCTTCCTCCCCACAAAATCCAGAAGTGAAGCCATTAAGAAACCTTGTAAGCACAGGGAACTGAATCCTCAGACAACTTTCCCCTGCAGACTGAAAGAAGCTCAATCTTTGTCTTCCCACTCAGACTTCAGGTGTCTTTTCTGACATGAGTAAAACTCTTGTGTGCCTTGATGAAATTTTGCCTGCTGTTGTCCGTAACGCCAAGAGCCTCTAAGGACAACAAAAAATTGAGGAAAGGCAGCTGGGACAAAACACTTGAGCTAATGTGCCTGTTTATTAAGACTTGCTGTGTGATCTCAGCTCAGGGGGCAGGAGAGCATGTCTCTGGTATGAATTCTTCTCGACCTGTGTGACAGGCTGAGAGCAGAGTTGGAACTGTTTTAAAAATCTCTTCACCAGACAGCCATGGGTGTATCATTACATTAGGCACTGGTAACTTCAGTACTTTGGAAGGGGAAATGGGGAAGGCATTTAACTTCAGGTAAAGTGGAAGGCTGTGGGAGATGGGAATGGAGATGGAGGTGTGATCATCTCAGCCACTTCCAATAAAGTGTGTCATCAAACAAATGCAGGGACAGGAATACCAACAAAATGGGACTTCTGCTTTGAATGTCAGGCTGGAGAGGAGGATGAGGAAGAAGAGGTTCATCTTGCACAAAAGAGCAGAGGGGGTAAATGGTCCAGAAAAATCCTTATGAGTGGAGCTAGATGGCCAAGAGCTTAGGCTGAACAAGATCCTGGAGGAATAAAGGATCTTACTGTAAAGTGTAAGCTAATACTGCTTTTTCTTGTTTCAGTTTCCTTTTTATAGGTTGCCATTTGGAGTTTAACACTTCGCTGCACTAAACTTGGACTTACATTTTTCTTGTTTGAGCATCTCTCTCATAAAGTTGTGAATTTATGAGATCTTGGGTGAAGTTAACAGGATTTTTGTTACTGTTGCCTGAATCTAGACTTACCATTAGATCTATACCATGACACACTTTAGAATCTGATCCCCTCATTTTTTGAGGGATGTCTCTGTCAAACATGACAAGTGTCCTGCCTGTGTTCAGGATACTGCCTCCTGCATCTGTGAAACACAGCATGGGAAAGGAGGAGCTGATGTGTACTGCTTGCCTTATGCTGACTTCCAGTGCAGCTGTGTTGCAAATCAAGAATTAGAACGTACTCCTGGAAAACACAGGAAAAACCCCAATGTAGTTACTTCAGAGACAATGAATCTATGTATGTATCTGTGTATCCTGATGTGTGGTTGTAGGCAAGCGGAAATTCATGTAAACCATAATGGATTTAGGAATTTCACACTTAGGGGAGGGTTGGAGAAGTGAGAGTCTTCAGAGCAGAAATTCCCCTGCAGCCCCACTCAGCTGGAAAAGTTAGCTCAGGATGTGTCTGCTGCTCAGTGAACTCTTGCAGCTGGACTCACTTTCCTGTGTCTGGTCAAGGTTTAGGGTTAGGGAGGCAAGGTCTTCTGAGCAGGATTTCCAGGGGAGAGCAGGGATGAGGCTGTAAGTCAACATATATTTGAGCAAGACAAGCACTGTGCTCTCCTTTTGAAATAACATTGAGGGCTTTCAGAAAAAAAACTGCATTGGAGTCTTGCCCAGTCCAGAGAGCTGATGGTGCAGTGTGGAGTTTAAGGGCTGATACTGCTGAGAAATATGTCACAGGAGAAATCTTCTGCATGTGAATGCCCTGCTGCAAGAAAATGAGCAGATAGTTCATGCTTGACACTTACAGATCCAAATTCACACGTACACTGTTGTTATTGCTTCTCATTTTAAATACATTTTCTGCTCTGCAAGATAAGATGAATGGAAGGCTTTATGCAACTACAGGATTCCTTTATGTCAGCTCTTTGTGTTGAGTGGTATACCTTTATGACCCTGTAAAGCCTGAAAATCTGCACTTATTTTTCATGTTATTTATTTTGGAAAACATAGGAAAGTGCTCTTCTCTCCCTAGTTTAAATAAAGGAGGACAACTTAGCATTTATAAAAATAAAACCAACTGGCTTAGGCTGGAATAAGAAGGAATTCAACACAAGCCAAAACCAAGGGCTTTCAAAAAAGTCTGCATCACCATGTACTGAGAGAAACTATGCCAGTTCATGAATGCAAATATTTTTAAAAGAAAATTCTGCCAAAATTGTCCTGCATCATGTATTAGCCCCCGGCTGGTTTAATTTATCTGGCACACGCTCAACTCTGACACTAGCTGATTATATTACCTCAAAAAAAAAGAGGGGGGAAGTATATAATCTCTGCACCACTGTTTTTATATATATACCCCTTCTGTGTCATAGAACAACATGCTGACAGATGGTACTTAGTCACCTGTTACGTCTGTTGATTCTATGCTTTGATCTAAAATTTATTTTGCTCTTTTTGGCAGCTGAGCAGGTTTTTAATCCATTGATAAAACCTGCTTAATAAGCACTTGCAAAGACACTGACATCACCAGGAGCAGACCGTGCTGGTGAAATCATGACGTGATGCCTGTAAACCTAAAAGAAGCCTTGTATTCAAGGCTTCAAGCAAAATGCTTTTTTTGAGAAGTACGTAACAAGCAGTTTTATTCTTGCTTTGCTTGGTGTAAGTCTGATGCTTGCTTGTATTTGTTTCAAAGGTATCAATAAGGAGAGGACACTTCAAATCGCTGCTTTCTTGTGAGGAATTTATATCTTGCCGTGCTAGAAGCTTCCTTCTCCGTGTATTAAGACTATCTTATTTAATCTTCCTTGATTATGTGTGTAAATATACAATTTTCTTGTCATGGAGCAGCTTTAGGAAGAGAACCATTACCGTGTCTTGGGGTGGCTCTCTGTGACTAAACAGAGCTGACAGCTTGCCATGAGAGGTGTAGGGAGCCAAAACATGGTGGGTTTGTTCTGGCCTTTTCTTGGATTTCTGTTTGGTTTTGTTGGAAGCAAAAAGTAAAGCTTTCTGGGTTTTTAGTTTGAGGGTCCTTTACTCATTAAACTCCTTTGGTCATGACAGTGTGAGTAATAAGAACCAGTTAAACTAATCTTTATATATAGACTTTGCCAGGGGGGAGTTATAAATTTCTCGTGTCTTAAGAACTTTATTGCATTAGCATTTTAGCAAAATCAGGTCTTTCCTACTAAGCTGTATGGCCATCTTTGGCCAACTCTTACTGCCACCAAGCCTCCCTGAGAGGGTCACAGGGTACCATTTCACTTGTCATCAGTTGGCTGGCAAGTCCCTTCATTCAATTATCAAGGCATATTTTGTCAGCATGTAAGCAGTGTCTCCTGCCAGCTTTGGGAGCTTTCCAGTCTTGGAGACCTGCAAAGCTGCAGTGTAGGAAAACTGACTTTTGTTTAGCATCCTCTTTACCTGGACAGTTGGCTTGGTGTCCTGTGAAGGAGCACTGGAGAGAGCCTAGGTAATTAAGTTAAACTAGGTGGGTAAAACTAAGTGACGTGATACCATAAGAGATTGACTCCTCTTCGGTGATCCATCCCCAAACAAAATACTGAAGTTTCCAAATGGAAGAGGTTAGATTCCCCTACAGGGAAATTATATTTATTTTAATGCAAGAAATATAAGTTAGTGGAGAAGATGGTTGTGGATAGAATTCTGGAGTATTTAATTCTGAATCTGGCTATAATAACACGTGGGATGTTGCTGCTTAGATTCTCGTTGAGTTGAGTTCAGAATAACTCTTCTGTCTTTTAAGCTAAAGTGACAAGGAAGTTAGAATTTCTTTTTCCTTATTGAACCTCTGACTGTTCCCTTGAAAACTGGTCAAAATTTATAAAAATACTTTGTAACTACGTGATTTTGTGAGGGAAGTATTTATAAGTGCCTTCGTTCCTGTGTTTTTGTTTTCTTTGGTAAAGCTAAATCTAATAAATTTCTTGAGCGGATATTAAAAATTAGTTCAAATTTTGCAATTAAGAAAATTTAAAATGTACCACTTCTTTCTTTTTTTTTTTGTTTGGCACAGGAAAGGCTGATTTTTAAAATACAGGCTACAGGACTGCTAGTTCAACTGTAAATTATGGAGAAGCATGTTAAGGCATGACATTGTTGCACAGCTAACGCTCGTTCTTTTTTGGCTTGTTGCCTCTGGAGACGTACTAAAAAGGGGAGGAGAATGGGGTGAAGCAAGCAATTTAGAGCTTGTATTAAATAAATACTGACGGGTTAAAAAAGAAAAACAAACAAACAAAAAAAAAACAAGCACAAAAGGCAACAAACAGAGCCTTCCAGAAATTCCCCAGCCCTTGGAAATCCGTGACAAAAAATACTCCCGAAATACAAAATGCTGCTCTCTATCAGATAGTTGTGCCTGCCAGACTGAGGGACATAGCTGTGAACTGCCAGACGTGCCATCTGTCACGCAGCCATCGGGGTGATGGCACTGCCAGGAATGTCTGCATGGCCCAGAGAGGGTACAGCGAGGGGTGGATGAGTGCTGAGTGCTACCACGTATTAATGCTTGCTGGAAAGTTGTTTTTCCTGGGAGGAGAAAACAGATTTTGTGTGTATGTATTTGGGGAAAAGGTAATATGTGTTTTGTCTTGGGAAGTTCTCAGCTGAAGAAACAGAATTAGCTCTGTGGGGTGGTTTTATTCTTTCTCGCTGGGAAGGCTTTGGGCATCCACATGAGAAGATGTGATGAGCACGAGGGGAAAAAACCCACCGTTTAAACATGCAATTCAAGTATTTTTTAAAAATTAGTTGTAAGAAATGTTCATCCACTCTGTAATGAATACTGTAAATGTTCTTAGTTTGAATATTAAAGGCATTTGATATCTACCTTTTGGCTGACATCTAAGTGGTGTATGAAAGTGAGTGAATTGGGGAAGCATCTAATAGTTTCAGTATTTTTTTTTCTCTCCTGGCTTTAATTTTAAGAGTATCCCATGAAACAGTAGGCTAAAGGAAGGGAGATTTTCTTTCTTCCCTGTCTGCCACTTCTCCTACCAACCTCCCAGCTCTTCTGTCTGGTTCCTTTTTGCTAAGAACCTTTCCCTGCTTCCACCCAGATGCCTTCCCCACCCACACACACGTACTTGGATCTTCAGTCCAATCTGCCCTCGCTCTCGTGCACGTGAAATGTTCAATTACTATTTCCACCTCTTATTTCCCACCAATCTCCAGAGGCCTGATGAGAGTCCTTTCCCTTTCTGCTTCACGACGTCTCTCCCTTCATTGTGTGACACTGCCCATGCCCCCTGTTCTTTCAGTTACTGTAGAGCAACACTGAATTTTGCCACCCCTGGTTTCGGTTGCAAAATTAAGTTTTGTCCACGTTAGCACGGATCAGTTCCAGCTGTAGCAGAAATCACCTCAACTCTGCTTTGACGTTGATATAATTTGATGTCCGTGAAGTTAACGACCTTGTTAATGTCCTTATTTAAAAACTGCTGTAGAAAGAGGCCCCAGTGACCCAATCCTCAGTTCACAGGCAAGGAATTACAGGTTTTCAGGGCTTCAGATGAGGCCAACTATATGAGGCAGTTTTATATGCAGGATTTTAATGAGAAGATGCAGTGCTAAATAAAGCCATGGATGCTATAATTCTGTATTACCCAAAAATATTTCTTTCCTTGGTGATGTTCCAACGCTTTGGAGTTTTAAATGTTTTAACTCTCATGTTTTCTAAATAAGTTGTCATGATTGATATTCTAGCATCTAAAAAGGGACGGAAAAATTTGAGATCATGGTATAAACTAGATTATTAGCTAAAAAATGTTGTGAGCATTTTTACACTTTGACACTGGACTTGTCATGTTGGATTGCACCACTGGCAGTCCTCACAGATGATTGAGCCAATTCTCTTTCCCAGAGAGTCTTAAAAATAGATTATCTTGTCTACTACCATCTTCTGATTAGAAAGTATTGTTTTACAGCAGTAAAGAAAAAGGAAATGTTTAAAATTCAGATTGAAGACACGTGTTCAGCTGGAAAGAATTCTGGGATAAATTCAGCAGCTGTGGATTTACCATATATTTAGAACCATGGCCATAAAAACTTCAAGTAGTATTTCTGGTTTGGGGTGGGTTTTTGTTGGTTTTGTTGTTGGTGATTGTTTTTTTTCTTTATTCCTTGTAGATAAGCAGATTTTATTAAAAGTTTGTTTGAGGTGTGGGATTTTTTTCCTCTTTACAGCAATAATGATGAACATAACACACTAACAGTCAAACTGGTTGCAATGCACACGCTGTCGAGGGAGGCCTAGGCCAGGAGTCAAACATTCCACATCAGCCTGCGAGATTAAAATGTTAGTAGTTTAGCATTATACACAGTTTTTATTGGAGCCCATCCAGATATTTGCATGCAAAGAATTATTGCTCAATGACAAATTGTGTTGATACAATCTAGAATTTTGGGAAATTTCCACTCTAGTATGGTCATTTGCCAAGCATGATACCTCTTGGGAGTAATTAAATAAATGACGTATTTTGAGCTCGAAAGATCAGTGGACAGCAAAACCAATTTTCTGTAATTTGGAAACATCACGGTTTCTGCGTCCCTAATCAGAGGGAACTATGATTTTTGCTAGTTTGTGTGAAGATTTTTTAATACAAAAAGCTGAAACCCTAAACCACAATGCAGGGTTTGTAAGATGCTCCTCCCCTTAGGAAGAGGAGTCTCTGCCCACAGCAATCTTGGGCTATCTGGACTCCAAAGTGTGATTCTGTAAATGGGGTGCTAAGTAGAACCTTCCTAAGCAGTTTCCAAGATACCACTTGGAAATTGTCTTCGTGGATGTTGTCAGCAAGACGGGGGGCTGGCTGCATAGCAAGTCCAGTGTCAAAGCTAAGGACTGGACTGTTGCACCACATCCATCATCTGTGTACGCTGCAATCCGTTTCTTTTCGGAGCAGGAACTGCTTTTTCCTTAAAGGAAAACAAGTTCCCAGTCAGGAACTAGTGTGAGTATACAGTTGCTCCTCAGCTGCGAACTGAGTAACTCCTGGTTTACACGATATTTCCAGAAGTATTCTAGCACAGCGTTGTCACAATGCTCAGAGCTGCACTAACCAGAGTAGTTCATTTGATAGTTGACTGGAGCCAGCATTAGTTGGCAAGAGAGGATGATATCTGTTACACAGGAGCTGGTGTGCTCTGGTAGCCAACAGATTCTGTTTTAAATCTGCTCTTCTCCTCTTTATCTTCTCTATTTTCCACTGTATGAGTACTCTTTTGGAGTTTGTTAGTGGACACTTGTTTCTCAGTCTCATGCCCAGAGCTCTGTGCAGCAGAGCTCTGCTTCTCACCATGACAAAGCCACTGAAACCTTTGGGTGCCGGTGACCCACTCCTACAGTATGTACAGCAAGTCTGGTAGCACAGAGACGTTATTCCATAAATCTTTTAAATCTTTGGGAAGCTTCAACACTGTAAGGAACAATCTGATGCTAGAGTGCAGCTGTAGAAATGTTCAGCTTTAGAAAGCCTGAATTTACCAGGTTGACGGGTATTTGACAAAAAAAAAAATACTTGAAGGAAGGCAGGACTGACTCAAAGACTGGTGTAGCCATGCAAACACACTTTAAGCACAGGGAATGCTGGATCAGGCCCCTTCACTTAAGTCTTTCCTGCCTCTGAGGTTCTCCAGGCAAGTGCTCCAAGGCAGGTGCTCCAGCACGGGCCCTGTGGGCAGTGAGATCTGGAAGAAATGACTGTGTTGATGGATTTTAGCACCAGGTACTGAAAATAAGTCATGCAAGATCAGCCAGGAAGTTTTAGCGTGAAATACTTAAGAGCTCCTCAAGGAGCTGGCCTGAGAGGTTGTAGCTATAGGTTTCCTACAGTTTTTCTCTGTAGCTGCCTTTGCAGAAGAATCTGCAAAGAAGAAACTAAGCCTTAAAGAAAGGTGTGAAAAAGAAGCACCCTTGTTGTATGTTTGCCAAAGCAAAGTGTATTTGTATATAACAGTAGCATTCTTCTGCTTTTTTGATAATGGAAACATGTCAATGACATAAAATGATAGTTTTTAAGCTGACTGACTAAGAGAGAAGGAGTTTCACTATTTTCAAGTCAAGTTTTGACGCTGAAAATTCCTTTTTCTTCAGTGGATAGATGATATCTGGAATTTCAGTACTAGCTTCAACGGGGACCTTTCAGATTATTTAATTCATTTGTACTCTTTGTAAATGTTTTTCATCTGGCAGTAAAACAACTGTAGGAACAAGGATTAGCTCATGTGTTTTGGGAAGAGATTACACTCAGCATTTATCACATTTCATGTTTCTGTTGGAATATCACTGGCATCATATAAAGTAAGTTGAAAAGGCTTAACTTTTAAAACGACAGCTGAAGTCTTAACACTGAAATCTCTTTGATGACTGGAAGAAAATGTCTTCTGCTGGGAAAGAGTGATATGGGAAAAGAAAAAGGTGCTAGTGGGATTTAGGTCTCTGTCAACGTTTTAATTGCAGGGCTCACGGGTTTTAGTCACTCTGCTTGATCTCCCTTTGTGCAAAGCTATTTACTTCCGTTACATTATTGTGTAGCTGCTACCTCCTGATCACTGGGCAAGTCACACTAGTGCAGTAAACATGAATGTTAGAGCTACTTAAAAAGAGCAGGGTTTGTGGGATTTATTTTGCTCTTGGTTGGATTTTTTTTTTTGGGGGGGGGGTATGGTTTTTTTAGGCACGGCGAAAAGTTTTCAAGGTAACGTCGTAGTAGCTGGCAGCCAGAGGATTACAAGTGTTTTGTCAAGTCCTGTGTGAACTCCCACTTCGTGGACTGTTGCTGTGTGATAAGTTTTATTTTGTGTACCAGTTTGAGTGGTTGGTGGGTCTTATGCTATTTGTCCTGTGGTTGCATTTGTTCACTTAAAATATTGGCTCGTGAGGAAAAGATAAGTGTCTTTGGTTTCAAGGGTCAGTTCTGGAGTCAGTGAAAACACTTCTAACCTGTTTAACACCTTTCTTAAAACAACCCACCAGGATACAGGTAGACTCTCCCTGTCATGAAGCACTTTGGCTGCTGTAGGAATCCTAGAAGCAACTAACAAATCTACCTGTCTCTTAGGACTCTGTTTTCAAGCAGGGGTAATACATATGAATATAAATGCATACAATCCTGTCTGCTTCATCTTGCAATCCTGAAAGGCTGGAAATGACCACGTGTAAACTCGGTAAATACATTGCTAGTGTAAGTAAAAATACAGTTTTAGTAGCTTTCTAACATTTCAGTGTAGTTTATTTACATACTGAACTCCACAAACAATTTTATCTATTTATAAACAGGATGTAAAGGTGCTGCTGCATAAATCTCTGAAGTGATGGGAACTGGTCAAAACAAGGAAGAAAATGAGAATAACACTGTCTTGCTTTCGTTAGTACCTTGGAGAAGTCACTCAGCCTTGCCATTGTAATTACATGGACACATGTAACTTTCATTTTCACAGACTAGCTGGGCTTGCTTGTGGCACAATGCATTTTCTAGTTCCTACTCTCCTTTGAACTGTGTATTTCTTTCTTAATTTGCCTTGGGTTTTTTCCTCTTTTTTGTGTCTTAATTTTTAATGTCTTCCCCCCCAATCTTTCTGCCCAATTCTTTCTTCCGCAGCTTTTATTCTCACTTGTCACTCCTCTATTTCTCCTTCACATACTAGAAGTGTTGCTTTGGTCATGAAGATTTCCTAGAAAATAAGGGCCAACTTCTGTCAGAGACTTTTGCCTGCAAAACAACTGTATTAAAAGTTCTGAGGCTTGCTTTAAGGATGTAGAGTATACCAAGTCACAAGGACCAGAGGATCAGGTGAGGAGGTCAGGACGTCTCCAACCTAGTTTTCTTTTGTGGTATCTGGATGTGTTTATGAAGTGAGAGGTCTTTATCTGCTTAAGCAAAGCTGTTGCCTGGATGAAACGACTTTGCTGTAGCAAAAGTGCTGTGAACCTGCTGCCACGCCTGGTGCCCAGCCCTTCCCACCCATACACCTCTACAGCTGGCTTGTCGTTGCTCTGAATTCCCTTTCCTTTTCCCATTCCTGCCAGAAGATTGGGCTGGCCCTGGTCCCATATTCTCCTGCAGTCCTGCTGCTGTGGCAGGGAAGGCCTGGGATGATTCTCTTCTATGCTTGCTCAGTGGTTTCTGTGAAATGAGTTACTGAGCTCTTCCTTTCCTTCGAGGCAGTGGTCACCTCCCTGCTGACATTGCAGTGTGCAAATAACGTAGCTGGGAGCTGTAGGAGCTGAGTGAGGGAGCAGGAAAACCCAGTGAGCTTGCAGTTCATCCCGGGGTGATGCAGCCACTGTCTGGGAACAGGGTTTTTGTCTTTCCCTCTCCTTCATGTTAAGCAGGGGAGTTGTGCTGTTGGGGTGAGCACCTTGTCCCTCGATCTCCAGGGCATGCAGTCCCTATCAGTATGAAGAAACACAGCGTGCAACCCCCTTGGTCTACAGGTGGCATAATACAGCACTGGCACCAGTAGGGATATCTCCATGTAATATTATTTCATAGCCTTTGCTGCAGGTTATTTTAAGGGGAAGGATAATAACTGGTTTGGGCTGACTGTTTTAATATCTGTTTTTGTTACAGGCTGAATGACCAGCTACAATTTTCTGTAATTGTCTGTAGTTTCCCTTGGACCTATGCAAGCTCTCTTCAGTTAGCCTGCTTTCTGAAGACTTTTCAGGAAACAAACCTCTTTGTATGCAAGGAGAACAGGAATTCAGATCTATGAGGAGCTAAAAACCAAAAAAATTCTCCATGCTCTCACCGTGAAACAGGAATAACCCAACATTTTGCGTGGTGCAGAACTCTGCTGCTGCCATTTTTACTAAGTATCATGTAAGGATGCAGACAGGGGTACATAAACCAAATTTGGTTATTTTTCAGTAGTAGATCTCATAGTCTTTTTCTTGGAAATTATCCTCCTCTTTCAGATCATCTTTTTTTGTTTTGTTTTGTATTTAGATAAATACCTTTGCTGCTTCAGCATCCAGTTGCTTCTTTAATGGGCTCTCCTACTATGACCTAGTGTTTCTTGCTGCAGAAGTTGGTAACACTATCAAAAACTCAGTTACTCTTATGAAAAAGTGTTGTTCTGTTTTTCTTCCTACTTTGAGGTTTTTCAGTGATTCATTTCTCTTTGGAGGTATTATTGGGTTTGATCTCATCCTTAATTTGCTCTGCATTTCTCATAAGCTCGCAGCTTGCTGGTTTCAGAAAGGTGCCAGTGTTCGTTTTTCGTTTGAATTGGTTGCTGTTTACAAGCCAAATGCTGACAGATGTGGTTATTGGAGCCTCACTGGTGTCTTTCTGCAAAGCACGTTGGTTTTTCTGCTGGTGTTCACGGGTATAGTGATACCAGGCCCGTTTGTGTGCACAGCAGAGGTTACACAAGTGATGCAGGACAAGACCTTCGTGGAGTTCCAAGACCTTTTGAGAAAGGCTTCCAGATCCTCTCAGGCCTTGACAAAGTTGCTTACTGGTAAAGCTTTCACAAGTGGAAACTTGTAAGGAAAGCAGATCCAGGTGGCTGTTGTGTAAATGTGGGGAGACCTTGTCTGAAGGGTTGTTAAAGGGAGAGAAAATTAGAAGAGGGTAAGTAGATGTTTTAGCTTGCCCTCAGTTCTAGGGCTGTTTGTACATATATGAGAGAGCTGTCTGTGAGAAATTGAATACTGAGATAATTTCACATTTGTGACTAAATAAATTTAATTAAAGTTATTTATTCCTCTTTCTCCCACAAACACTTACTCAGTATCTTTATTTGTCTGTTAAAGGGTCATCGGAGTAGAAAAGCAAACATATGCTTTATTCCCATTTATTCTGAATTAATAAAAATGCCAAGTTTCAGATGTGCCTGAAACCACTGGGGACATGACAGTGAAAAACTGCTCCAGACATCGGACAGTTACAAGTTGAAGCCATTTCTCCATTGATGATCAGTTTGTTTTGATCATAGATGTTTTCAAGAAACTTTTTCTTATTATTTACGTTGTTCTTGTTTTAAGATGTATACACTCTAATGGCAGAGTTTAGTCTGTGTCATTTAGTAGCCAAATAGCTTTGCCTTTTCCACATGTCCTTCCTTTTGGATTGTGGAGTAGCAGCCTTTTAGTGAAGTCGCTGTGGGCTGTAAATGCCAGGTTACCATTCTCTGGTTCCAGCTAAAACAGTACCGTCCTTTCACAGATCCGATCTCGCCTTCTGCTCCTGCTTATCTTGCATGTTTTGTATAGGGCAGGTGGTTGGAAAAAGGAGGAACAGCTTAGAGTGTGCTCAATACCTACTGAATGAAAAAAAGAATTACCCTTATCACTTAGATGAGTCCAATTAAAGCGTGTAACCCTGCTTAGATTTCGGCTGGTTTGGTCGAGCCGTGCAAGGCGTGGCTGCAGCTGTGCTGAACTGCAGATATAACGTTCCCTGAGAATTCTAGTTTCAGGTTAATAAGCTTGTCTCTGTACAGTATATAGGAATTTCAGTGCATGCCATGTCATTAGTCCTGGGTAAGCTGAAATCAATAGGGGCCCTTGCACTTTTAAGCAATCTACTGTGTAAGAAACCGCACAGGGCGATCTCCTGGGGGGTTCCTGTTCTGTTATCACTTCAATCATACGTAACGTGAACCACAGGGAAAAAAAAACATCTGTTCAAAGAATACATTCACTGGAGTTCTTGGTGTGTTTCAGCGTTGCCTTGGAGGGCAGGGCAAAAACTATCTTTAAAGTACAGGGGGAAAGAGGGAGGTACACAGAGGCGTGATTGTACCCAGCCATTTGAGACAAGTGTCAACAGCTTCACGCTCCATGGACCAGGTATTTATGCCACAATGCTTACATTAGTGAAAAATAAGTGTTTCCTCCCAGGGTGAAGATGTATACAAGGTATAGAAGGATTAAGTCACTGGCCACAATTAGTATTAAAAAAATAAATACAAGTATGACAAGGTGAAGCACTACTTGCATTATCTTATTGTTTGTATCCCATGGACAAAAGTACTTCTATTTGTTGATGTTCAAGGTTGGACTTGCTGGTCTTGGAGGTCCTTTCCTACCTAAATGTGTTTATAATTCTGTGTTAAAATGAATCATGTAATTCAATTTATAGAAGCAAAATGAATCTAAATAAAAGCATCTGCTTTTTATCAAACGCTTACAAAATCTTGCTTGGGAGAGGTACAAAATAGTTAACAGCAAGCAGAAAAGAGTGCTCTCATAATTATATTTTGGCCTTGTACTAAAAGGCCAACTTGGACACTCTCACTTGAGCAGAGAGATAGAAGATAGTTTTTATAACTCTGAAAGGGTGTTTTACCATGGTAGTAACTATTGCACCATGTAATTTTTTTTTTATATGAGAGTGATTTTGAAAGGTTTTTGTTTGTTGTATTTCCAGCTGAGTTCATGCTCTGCCCCTTGGATGGCTATTCTCCAAAAGACAAATGCATGGCTTGCAAGTCTGAAGCAACTGAGAATTTTTGGCGAAAAAGCTGGTTTTCCTGTATCAAGTGAATGAGTTATTTTCAAACAAATGGCTTGCTCTTAAAGATAAGTTGTGTGATATAGTGCTCTATAAATTCACTTGCTTCTGGGTAACTGGTGGCTTCCCACCGTACACAAGGTATGGAGCTGTGGGAGAGTGTCCCTGCAGCCCTGTAGCTGTGCTCTGGGATGGGTGGGTTTTGGGTGTCTTCACAGCAGTAATTTCAATAAAAGTACGTGTGTTCTGAATGTGGATCTGCTGTTCTAAAAGGAGACACAAAAAGCCTGGTCCCTAATTTCTTTGCAGTGCAGTAAATACCAAAAGGGATTTAAAGGAAAGGGAAGGGAATGCTAATGTGAGTCTGCAGGTGATTCCCTACCCAAAGTCACTTTCCTATTGCTGCAACTTTTTTCCATTTTTTCTTCACCTGGGAAAATGCTTTTCCAGAGTCAACGTATTGGATCAAATCTGAAATAGGCAATACATTTTCTTTCAGTCAGTAAAATGTCACTTGATATTTCAAAATTTATTCTGGGGATTTGGGGAATAAAAAAATGTCATTTGAATGTACAGATTTTCTTCTGTGAAATATTGGAAGGCAAGATGTGGAAACTGGTTCTGTCCTTGTTGGAAGAGCCCTGTGATTTTTCTCAAGCTAAGACTTCGCCTGTTCCCAGAAATGTTTTTCTATTTCTCATATATGGAAACATTTTAATCTGTTCTTTCATATCTTTTTAAAGTTATATTGGTTCGCTATCATCTTTTTCCCTGGAGGTCACATATTTTAGTTCTTCTTAACAGTAAATGATATTTCTATAGACGTTCAGACCACGGTTTCTGGTGTTTGTCAGTATATGGGGAAATGTGGGGTCCATAAGGTGATAATTGAGGAAACTACTGGATTTTGGAAAGCAGGGAATTAATGACTTCATCTCCCTTGTGAAACTTGTCAGTTCTGTGTTGTAAACGCTTTCCTTTAGTTACTTATACTACTTTGAGAAGAAGGATCAAGTTGGGAGTTGGAAGGAGATTCAACTGGGGCTTCAGTGGCAGAAGCACCTTCCATCAGTATAAACAAAGAGAAATTTTGGTAATACGATATCCAATAAGACAGTTAAATGCAATTGCAAAAGGAATTGATCATAAAGTATAACTAATAATAATTTTGATTCATATTTACTAATAACATTAGAAACACAGGCCTTTCTGATATTAAGCTATTTCAGTTGTGACAGTGAGATGAATTGATTACTAATGTGCTCTTTAGGGGAGAGAAGTCTTTTTAATGACAATTCAAAGGAATCAGGATTGTGTTGGTCGTGTAATACTCTTCTTCTATGAACTACTTTTTTGGAGTTAGGTTTTCTTGCTATTTTCTCTGTTCAGCATTTCCAAATAGGAAGTGTTTGTCACAAATTGGTGGCTGAAAATAGAGTTTATGTTTTTCAAGTGCCTTCCAACGACGTTCCTCTTTTCTTTGTGCTCAGCAAACATCAGAATGGTTTTTCCTTGCAGTCCTGAAGTTATAAAATCATGAATTCTCATAGCCATTTACTGTTATAATCTTCAGTAAAGGTATATTATGAAATAATCCTTTCCTGTTAGGTGATAATAGGGGAAAAAAACCTCAGTGAGTTCAAAATCAGATGAATTGTCTTTAAATACATGTTAATTTTTAGAGGGGAAAAAAAGACACATTTTGGACAGGTTGGAAAACTAAAGGCAATGTGTGTGCACGGTGCATCTTCTGGATTTCATTCGACTTTTTTTTCTCTCATTCATCACAGGCTCTGAATCTGAGCATTAGTTATGTTCATCCTTTAATCCTACTGTCTGGGTTTGTTTATGTAAGATTTATTATATAGCCTGGGTGGGTAGTTAAATTAAAAACAAAACTGACCCTCAGTCAGTGCAAGAATACCTACAGATTACTTTACTCAGACAAGTTAAATTTGTTCTCAATTCATTATGTAATGTTCCACGTTTCCTGAGCCACCAAGAGAGAAAGATGGCTACCAGTTGTATCTGCTTTTTTGCACTTCACTCTCTAACACATAAGCACCAAAAGAAGGAGAAAGAACAACTGCGTACTTTTTCTGTAAGTGTTTCCTTAAGATAGAAACTCACTTAATGTCCATGTTTCCTTGTTCAGTTGATTAAAACACCAATTTAATTGAATGTGCTTACTACTGCCTGTGTACAAATCTCACCCAGTAGGATATTTTTGTTGTTCCTGGTAAACTTCACAGAGAATAATTGCTAGATGCCGAAAGCACAGGGCTTGGGTCAACAAACATGAAAACCATAACATTGTTAGTGCTCCCACTTCTTTTTTTTATTTTTTTTTTTTTTAACATAAACCAAATTTCAATAGGTGTAAGTTGTATCAGGGATTGAATGCATTTACCTTAAAATACTTGTTGATGTTACAGCTCGTTCTGTTAGGGCACTGTAGTTGGAGATTGGATTCCTGGTGCTTTCAGCTTGGTTTTTCCCTCTGTTTGATGAATGTGCTGAAGCAGACTGGAAATAACTAGATTGCCTGGTTGTCTGGACAGTGGCTGAATTAATAGTTGTGGAAATCATGGATGTTTTCACTCCGTGTATTTTGTATTCTGTACTCATGGGGCACATACAGAAAAACTGCGATGGGCTTGTCCTGATGTGCTGCTGGGAAATACAGATTAAATTCACCCTGGTTTGAAAGACCTACATGAGGTTTATTAATCTTTAAAATCCCACTTAAATCCTGTTTTAATGTCTTAAGTAGGATTTAAATGATGTCGAGTAAGGCCCTTTTTAGAGAGGGGGAAAGAAGTGACCCTACAGGTTACTGGAAACATAATATTTTGCAGTTTCATCAAGACACATGTAACAAGATTTCAGGGCCACTGATGGACTGACCTTTTGTGAAACTTGAACTGCATGTTCTCTGAGTAAATATATAATTCCTGCTTAATCAAAACCCCCAAAGGAATTGCAATGATTAAATGACCTAGCTTAGACTTTTAAACAATGGATATTGCCAGCTCCGAATATTTGACTACTCCTTATAGCTCCTTACACATTCATTTAATTTTAAAATGTTTCAGATTTGTTTAAAATAATGTTTTGGGGTGTTTCTTGTTCTTTGGTTCGTTTAATTGCTTGCATGGGTGTTTCACAAGCAGCAAAAGACAAAGTAGATTGAATTCAGCATTTCTCCTGCAATATTTTTTAAAGCTCTATGAAGTGACTTGTGTAAAAAAAAATAAACTGGTCAGTCCCCTCCTGACCCCAGCTCACTTGCTTTCATGCCTCTACCATCGCATATTCATGTAGTTCATGAAAAATCTGGGTAGAAATGCCAGTTTTCAATTACAGCATCTTTAACGGGGATTCGAAGAGGTCAAAAATCCTAGCGAAGACCATCGATTTCGGAGCAAAACCGTGTTTTTGCAGTTGTTCCAGGCTGTTGTTATTAGTCGTATCGAAAAGACATAACACCAGCTCGCCCTGAAAACCCGTTTTGCTTCGAGTCCTGTTCCTTTGCTGTGGGGGCAGCAGGCCTTGGGGTGCTGCGGGTGTGCGGCGCCGTGGTCGGCACAGCAGGACACGGGAACTCTGACTCCGCACCGGCTCTGCCGTCGGCTCCCCGGGCACACCACGAAACTCTGCTGTTCATTCCCCTCATTCCAGCTGGATAAAATGCTGGTTTCAGAGTGGGCCAAGAACCTTACTTGGGAGGCATTTGATAGGCTTGAGGCTCTCGGAGAAGAGACGCTATGGAAGCTAAAAAAACGCGCTTGGTTATTCACCGAGATTACCAAGTTTTGTATCCCAGCACAGCTGTGCAGTGAAGCACACTGCATTCCCTTGCTGCATAAAGAGTAGGGGGGTTTGGCTTTCAAAGGCCAGAGTAGTGTTTAATTTGCAGTTTTAGAAGGTTAAATTCTAAGTCACCCATCTGTATAGTGTATTATCAGGATTATTATTATTATTACAAACCATCTTTAGGATAGTATTGAGTATTTTTTGTCAGTTTATAATTGTTTCATTACAAAGCAGGTCTAGTTCATTGCTGTCACATGCTTTAAGGTGTGGTGTGAGTGCAGGTTTTACTTAATTTCTCCCTATAGGTAAAGTATTTTTACTTAATTGTGTGTAACTTTTCTATCTGTTTTGCTCATCATCTTGAGAGCACTAACAAACAAATTGGGACATATGTTTGTCAGAAGGGGCATGGACTGACAGAAGAACAAATAGTGGGTGGGGATATTCAGAAAATGTTCTTTTGAGGCTTTGTATGCAGAAATATTTGAATTGCAAGGCTGACTTCCTGCACCTGAAACAATTCCTGAAGTGATGAATCAAAGTTGAGGCATAATTTAAGGAAGGGTGGTTTTAGCACAATGCAACAGGCCTACCAGGAAAACTAGGATTTGGAGGTCTCAAAGACAAATAAAAAATGTCAGAGTAAGTGGGATTTTTATTTTTTTTTCTCCATGAACTATTCTGCTGAAATGAGAAACCATGCATTTAACCAAATGTTCACTGAGGTAGTACTTTGGTCAAAGCATGAAATAAGAGGAAGATGAAGTCATTACCTCAGCAGAGAGTGGGTTAAATTTATTTGGTCTTTGCTAAATGCAGATGTTGTGTGCAGGGGGAAAGCGTTGCTGACAGACTATTAAAATAGGATGGTAAAACCTGTATTCTCCATGACTGTCTCTGTTTGCTGGTTAAAGAGGAAAGTGTGTTGCTGATTGCCTTACAAAATTGACCTCTAGGTCATTAAAGTTTTAAATTCACAGGAAGTCTGTCTTCTCTATGGGCTACCATTTGCAATGTCTCTGTGCCATGTGTAGCCCTTGAAAGCAGTTTGGGTTTAGAAGGATTGCCCTCCATTCCCTCTGTGACAACAGCAACCTACAGCTTCAATTAGTGGTCAAGCAGGAGGCACAGTGCATTATTGTGAGTAAACACAGGATAAAGTGCACAGCCTTTGTCTTGAGGAGCTTAAAGCTGAAAGGTGGACTGACAAACCACAGGCAAGATAACAAGGTAGCAGGTTGATACAAAATGCAGATGTGTTTGCAAGAATGAAACCATTTTATTTTCTGTTTTGCTTTATCTCTTCAAGGGCAGTCATTCTGTTGACACTCAGGAGTTCCAGACCAGGACAAGAGGAAGATGAGAGTAGGGATGTCAGGAAACACAAATTTTGAGAGGGGTAAGCTTTTCATGAGCTCTTCTTCCCTGACCCAGATGGCAGGGTCTTTTGCATTGCACAGTCTAGACTAGTTAGACCAACATCAGTTCCTCAAAAGATCTGACAGCAGCATTAGGGTAAGAGGAGATCTGTGATTATCCAGACAGATATGTCCAAAACTAATAATTTGAAACCAGCTTGGCTTTCTCTGGGAAAATGTAGCAGGTGGCATGGATAACAGAGGTCAATACCCGGTGAGGTTTTTCGTACCATCTTGCATGTTTATCAGGCAGCATCTCATTTGTTACACGGACTTGCTGGGATGGTTCTGAAATGTGTATACTAGTTGGCTGGTAAAGCATATTGGAGAAATTGCAGTCAGGGATCCTCTCACAAATGAGCCAATGAGAAAGTTTGGTTTTTTTTTTTTATTGCGTTTATGCAGGATTTGCCTTTTGGGTCAAGTTATAATTCCACTCTTTCCTTGATGATAGAGATGGTAACAGAGGAAGGGTGCATATTGAATAGAGAGGTGACATGATGCTATAAGTAATTGAAAACTGTGTAGTAAAATAACATTGAGAAAACTAAAAAAAAAATTATGAAGAAAAAGTGTCAAATTACACACTCAGAAAGGAATAGCTGGATGGTTATTCTGAAGCAAAAAAGGCCCTAAAATTTGCTAGGACTTCTGGTGGACTGTGATGCAAATACTGGTTAACGTGATTTTTGTAAAAATTGCAAGTGATGATGTCTAAGTAGAGG
This sequence comes from Oxyruncus cristatus, assembly GCA_013399855.1. Taxonomy (NCBI): domain Eukaryota; kingdom Metazoa; phylum Chordata; class Aves; order Passeriformes; family Cotingidae; genus Oxyruncus; species Oxyruncus cristatus. Next base: position 1,035,859 of record VXAY01000700.1, on the reverse strand, counting down.
TATCATTTGTAGCAGAGGTAAAGTAATCCTCCACTCCATTAAACGCTCTTGCTGTTTCATCTGAGCTACTGTTTTCTGATATTGGCTTTAAGTGGTTCAGACAGTGGCAGGATAAATGCTACGAAATGTTTTTGTCAATGCTAAGAGTAGTATGGTGGTGGAATAATTGCTGGGTTGTAGACCTTCCATTGGAGACATCCAGGAACATTTTAAACCCTCACTAGTCAGGTGTGAGTTGACTGCACCTGGAAAAAAAGGGGGGGGGGGGCAGCCCAATTGAACTCTTAAAACCTCCTTCATCCCTTTTTTATCTCTGATTCTGTGTATCATTCACGCACGTGCATGAAAACCCTGCTTCTCTCATGATCCCTTGTGCCAGCTTAGCCCAGGGATTTGTGATTTCAGCCAGACATAAAGTAAGAATCCTGTGTGCCTTGCCAGAAGGCACTGAGATTTGACACTTCCATTCAGTGACATGACCTGAGAATCTTTCGAGGAATGAAGTAACTACACACCTTGGGTAGCATATAAACTTACTGGCTCTGCGTTGTACAAACTGCATGTATTTAGCATGTGGCTCAGTTCACTGTGGTACACAAAGTTCATTTTTTAGGTTCTGTGACACCTAAGAACTTGCTAAGGGGACTCCTCCGTGGCTCCAGTCCGCTGACAGTCCCAGCATTGCTGGGGCACGATGTTTGTTTAGGAGAAGTTGGAAGTGAGCCAAAACCAAGTCTAAAGTTGGGAGTTTACTAATACAGTGGAATATGTTTCAGATAACTAAGATTTACTACATTTTGAGGAGGGAATGGTTTCGTGCCTAGCTCCTGTGGAAAGGGAGTTTGCCTACATTTTTGCAATCTCAAGCATAAGTTTTCAGGTGTTTGAATAAAGCAGCGCTGCAGAAAGAGGCCTGGGGGTCCTGGTCGAAGGCCAGTTGAATGTGAGTCAGCAGTGCCCTGGCAGCCAGGAGGGCCAACCCTGTCCTGGGGGGCATCAGGCAAGGGAGGGGATTGTCCCGCTCTGCTCTGCACTGGGGTGGCCTCACCTGGAAGACTGTGGTAGGTTTGGACACTAAGCTGTTGGAGAGTATCCAGAGGAGGTGGTGAAGGGCCTTGAGGGGAAGCCGTGTGAGGAGCAGCTGAGGGCACTTGGTCTGTTCAGCTGGAGAAGAGGAGACTGAGGAGACACCTCACTGCGGTTCCAACTTCCTCGTGAGGGGAAGAGGAGGGGCAGGCACTGATCTCTGCTCTGTGGTGAGCAGTGAGAGGATCCAAGGGAATGGCCTGAAGCTGTGTCGGGGGGGGTTAGGTTGGGTATTAGGAAAAGGTTTTTCACCCAGAGGGTTGTTGGGCACTGGAACAGGCTCCCCATGGAAAGCGTCACAGCACCAAGCCTGACAGTGTTTGAGAAGCATTTAAACAACACTCCCAGGCACATGAAGTGATTCTTGGAGATGGTCCTGTGCAGGGCCAGGAGCTGGGCTTTGATGATCCTTGTGGGACCCTTCTGACTCAGGCTGTTATGATTCTATGATTGAAGGTCTCTTCCAACATTGATGATTCTGTGGTATACCATCAAATAAGTAGTAGCTTTAAACTGTAGTTTCTGTCTCCTGAACAGTCCGGGGAAAGAGATGTAATTTCAAAGAGCTTCTTAAACGGTGGAAAGCTTTTGAGGTATTTTCACATGTTATTTCTAAGATCAACCAAGAAACTCCTGCAAAGACCCTCGTAAAGAAAGAATTCAAGGAAGGCCAAAATATGAAACACTGGCTGGATGATAGCTGACTTGCCAGAGCTGTCTCTAGAGCTCTGTCTTGTGCCAGGGAAGGGTAACTGCTAAGAAATTTTGCTTAACAAGAAGCCAAAAATTCTTCTCTATCCGTGCGTCAGGTTTTTAGGTGGAGTTGCACGAACTAGTTTGTCATTGGGTCCCTACTGTGTTCTCCCAACCTTCTCTATAATCCAGGCTATGAATTATAGATTATTTTATAGCCATTGTTTCAAAGAACTGCTTATCCCCTAATAATTACCTGCAGACATGCTGATGCATATTGAGTTCTAACAAAACCACTGCCTGGGTATGACCTGAAGAAAGGAGACCTTTCGACTGCTTTCATTCAGGTTACATAAGGTAATATTTTGTTGCATTATGTCAATTGCCATGGAGCTTAGGATGGCACCATTTCCTAGGGTTTAAATGATTAATTAGAAGCTTGGGTTGAAATATAAAATTAAATGCTTGTACCGGTACGATCAGCTTTACTTTTGTGCACTGTAACAGTAATGAACTACTGTGTAAGGCCAGACATTTCCTCTAGCAAAAGGGGAAATTCAGCTGGTATGCAGCTCTTTGGCAGGAGATAAAACAAAACCTAATTGCTTAAATTATGCTTAAGTTATATTTGCAAGATATTTCTAAACCACTCGACTGTTTCCCTTTTCACTTTTGCTACAAAAATTGAAGATTTTTTTGTGCTCCTCTTATCCGTTTACTTTTATGATATCTGACATTTAAAATGTAAAATTTCGTCATCTTTATCTCCATTGAAACTCTGGTAGAACTGAGTAAATGATCATACTGTAAACAAAGCTGCCTTTTGAACGAAGTTATCCACAGCTGTGTTTCCTGGATGTTAACAAAAATAAGGTAAATTTGCAGACAGGTTACATACTGCTTCCCACTTCAGAATTCAGGCTTTCCCATTCTTGCCCAAAAAATTAATAAGTGAAAGCCCCTCCAAACTGATTTCCCACTCCTTTGGTTCTGGGTCCAGCATGAGATTGGTTGGGTCAGTGTTCTGGCCGTGCTCACCTGACACAGCCTGTGATGGTTCCTGGGCACATGTAAGGGGTTGAAGACAGGAGGAACTATCAGAGCTGTTCCCTTCTGCTGCTCATCTGTGGGTTGTGGTCTCATCACAGAAAAGGGCACTTGCGTGCGGCCAGAAATCTAGGCCTGGGGGTATTCTTGCTTGTGATTGAATTCAGCGTGTTCTCTCCCTAGGTGAAGGACATTTGTAGAGCTGTGTGGGGCTGTGGGATGCTGTGGTTACACTCAGTAGAGATCAGCGGTGGCCTCCATTTCCGATGTGGAAAGCCAAAGAAAAGCCGATCAGGGAAAATCAACAAAGAAACTTCTCCCAGTTTATTGATGCTTATTAAAGGGTGAAAATGGGGCCTTATGTCCTCTGTAGTTCACTTCTAATGGGAAAAACCCAACAGAAGCTGACAGATACAGTATTTGAGTTTCTTTTGGTTTTATTTTTGGTTTTTTTTTTTTTTTTATTTGGCCAGCAAAAATTTCTAGATCAAGTAATGTTGTAACAAGTATTTTACTGATTTATTTTTTTAATATACACAATGTGGTGGTTTTGGTCACGGGTTTTAGTGGTGACCTATCCAAGCAAAACTCTGGACAAGAGAATAAGCACACTTTTATGAATATGTACACGGAGAGCAGCAGTGAGGAGCTGGATTAAAAGAAACAGTTTTTGAGAATAAGCAAGTCTGAAGCCACAAAAGTTATAGCTGCGCTGGTGAAGTAATAGCCCTACCCCCCTGAGGACATTACCTTACACTGAGAGAGGATTGTGTGCTGCTAATGACTGCTGGAAGAGGAACATCCTTTATGAGAGGTGGGGCTTGGCAGAGCTCTGAAGCAAAATCTGTGATGTTGGGACCTCTGTTATGCCACTTGTTCTGCATTTCTGGTGGGTTTCCTTTGTCCCTGCTCAGACCTACACAGCTGTGTGGTGGTGGGGAATGTTCCAAGTAGATTTCTGTGTCACAAATAAAGCTCCCTTTTCCTGCCTAGTATTTCATGTGAAATGCAACACCAGATGAGGGTGGGCAGGTATTCTTGTCATGCTGAGGAAGGGGCAGCATGACAAAAAGTAAAGCATCACCTTTTAGGCTCTTCCCAAGGGCACCTAGCCAAAGGTTTTCTTTACAGTTATTAGTATTTTTCAATTCTAAAAGCTAAATTGAGATTCCAGACAGGTCTAATTCAAATGCAATATTAAACCTCGCTAGAATATGTGTTCCAGAGTGCACCACTGCACAATTTAAATAACCACTGAGGTAGCATGTGAAATGGTGATTTTCTGAACAAGTGGTAGTTAATTTAGATTAATAGCTTTTACCAAACTGCCCCAGAGAAATTATCACTAGTAATTAAAGTAGCAATACTTCATGCTAGCGAAGACATTTTCAAGTATCAAAATGTTACTTAACTATCAGTTATGCTTCATTAAGTGATTCTTGATGAATTCATCAGCTAAATTAAACTTCATTAACTGATTCTTGCAGTGTCATTCAGAAATGTTATAATTTCTCTTTCAAATACAGGGAAACTGAGGTAGATAATTCAGGTGGTTTGCTGATGGCCATGTACAGCATTTACTCTGTAAATAAAATGGAAGGTTGGGTTCCCACGGCTTCTTTCCTGGTATTAAAACCACCAGCCCTGATTTGATACCTATTTAAAAACAAAAAATAAAAAAAGCCCAACCAAACAACCCCCTCCCTCAAAAAAAAAAAACAAAAAACCCACAAACAAAAAACCCCAAAACCGAACCAGCCAGACACACCACACCATAACAAATGGACAAAAACCAAACTCCACCCACCAAAAAAAAAAAATCTACCTTTCCTCTTGTCTTAAAAACTCCTCAGTTTGACTAGTAGTGGCTACTCAAACAATGTCTGAAAATTATTCCAATTAAACATGTTTTAGAATGGGCTTTGAGACCTGATAGAAATTAAAACAATAAACTTTTGTTTTTCAGAGCAAGTTTTACTAGTTGGTGTTTTTTTTCCATTTGTTGGTTCTATGGTGTAAGTGTATTTTACAACCATTTCTTAGGCTGGAAATGCAACATCTTTCCTGTCGGGAATATTTCTGTAAAGTAGGCATTTTAATCTTTCAGAAGTCATCCCAGTAATGCCCCCAACTTATTCAAAGATTTTCAAAATTCCTGTGGCTAGGTAAAAGCACTCACCACAGAACCCACCTCTACTTTAGTTGAATGACCTGCAGAACTGGTAATATAAAAGAGCTGAGAAGTAGCATCCAAAATTTGATTTTTCTCCTACCACCCCTTTCAGATTTCCAGCTGTCTGTAAAAAGCGACAGGACTGAACTTGTGCAGGCAGGCTGATGTCTTTGAGTGTGGTAGAGAAGCACAGGGAAAAGGATGAATAAAGGGTTCCTCTGGTTCTTGCCTAACTGCATCAGACCCATTGGTATGTGCTTCTCCCAGTCCCTGAGCAAACCAGGACAGAGGAGCAAAGCTGGGACACTCACTGCTCAGCCAGCAGGGTGGTATTGCCCTCTATGCATGACCGTCTGTCTTCCAGGAATAAAGAAATCCACTCCTCGCTGAGGCTGTGTTTAAAAGCAGCTTTTAACCCATAAATAAAGGCTAATTCTGTCCTTATCTGGTGACTGATATTGTTCTCTGGAGCAGAGGGAGGCAGCAGCCTTTCAAAACCAAGTCATTTGACCCCAAACTTTAATAGAAGCGTATAGGAATCAGATTCTTACCATCATCTAGTTATCATGTCTTAGAGGACACCACAATTGCAAGATGTTGGTGGGTTTCATTGCTGCTGCTTAGTTGGACTCTGTGACAGGCTGTGTGAGTGCAGGGAACAGGCACCCCAGTGCATGTAACAAATTATTGTGCATACAGTTATTATTTTATAAGACAGTTATTGAATACTGTTTGGAAAATAATAACCAATGATTGCATTGAGGCACAGAGCAAGCGGATAAATGTGAATTACTTTTTGACTGATGGTGCTCTTGTTCAGCTAACACTTAAACATGATAGTCATGACTTTGTTTCGAAGAGCAGAAAACCAGTAGCTGATTATTGACTTCGAGCAGAGTCTTTTAAACTCTCAATCTATTGTGTATCTTATAATGTGAGGCATGGTGCCAATTCTGCCCTTCTACAGTGCTTAGGTAGGTTAGACACTGGAACTGTCTGTAGGCTGGGTCCTTTCCTTTCCTGAGATTCCTCCAGTTACCTTTCCATAAGGTATCAGCTTCCTCTCCACCGTGTGCCAGGTTAATGACAATTTACAGAGGGCTCATCTCGGAGTGTTCTTGCACACCTCTATTCCAGTTCTTGCTGGAATGGCTGGTGTGCCAAGTGCCTCTAAACTGGTGATTTATGGAGCAGCCCTTGCAGGGGCAGCAGCCACAGCCCCCTCTGCCTCCGTGGGCAGGGGCAGTGAGGCTCCACCCTTCCCTTTCTTCTCCTGACCAGTGCTGCCAGTTGACTATTCCTGCGTTGCCTGAAGCTGAAGTTGTTCTTGCTCCAACTGTTTACATGTAAATAATTTACATGCTTTGTTATTAATGGAATTGGAATGAGGGAAGGGGGGGGGGGAGACACAACCAGCACAAAACTTGTTTTCTTATAAGTGGGAAGGAATTTTTACTGTTCTTTGAGCCCCAGGGTGTTTTATTTGATACTTTGCAATGTTGACATCTCCAGATTTCGACATTGCTGCCCTTACCATGATGTTTTGCTTCAACACTGATGAAGGTGAAATATCTGGACAAGTCTATCACTTTGTAAAAAGCTACTTGAAAGAAAATTAAATATTTACAGGCCTTGTAGGCAGATTGTGGAAGGTCTTGATTGCTGAGGCCGCCACTGCAAAACATACGCCCCATATTTGGAACATGTGGGGTTTTTGTATGGGCCATCTCATGTGTGCTCACTCTAAGAGTTGTGAATCTCCTTTTGTGATGGGCTGGTCATGCTGTCAGGTACTGCAGCTCCTGGGCAAGCTTTTAGTATGAAAGTTGGTAGTTCATGAGACTAGTGGGTGGAAGGGAGGAGTGGGAAATGCAAGAAATCAACCTACAAGCTTTTAAATGTTGAATCAACAGCTCTCACACAGCCCCCTCAGCTGTCAGGAGCACTAAGTCCTTTGGGTACAGCTCACAGGGGGGTGGTTTCTCCTGCTGTGGCACCAGGCTGTGACCACCACAATGTGTGACTGTCCCTTGCACCCATCCCTGCAGCCATACCCATCCTGTGGTGGGATCCCAGCAGGCCTGTGTTCTGTCTAGTCACACATATTGAGATTTTCCATCTTTTATTTCCCTCTCTGTTCAAACAGAGCCAGAGTGGCTGGAAGCTGAGAAACACAGATCCTATATCTGAGCGTCTGTGTGGGTCTTGATTAGGGCACTGTGGTCTTGGGCTCTAAAGCACATGTGGTGTGGTCCCAGGAGAGGTGCTTCTCACCCTGTCAGATCCTTGTCAGTGCTTGTTTCCAACGAAGGGAAGGACAAGCTGAAGTACTACAGGAAAAACACATGACTTACTAAAATCTTAAATAACCTGTGTGAGGTTGTTGCAGACGTAGTGCTTCGGTATTAATATGGTCCTTTTGAGCCTTGTAAAGAGGCCTTTTTCAGACCTCCGACTTCCATAGCTAAGAATGAAAACTGAGGATACTAAAGATCTGAAGTGTTTCCTCACATCTGATGTCAAGCATATTACTGCAGCCAAGATGGATGGATTCCTACTTGAAAGGAGCAAAACGTTTGCAGGCACAAGTGGCAACGTTAAGATTTTTTAAGTGTTCTGGAAAAACACCTCATGCGCTAGGAGCCATAATGTGCTCCCAGAAAGGCAACTCAGACTTCAGCAACAGAGTTGTCTGGACCAAACCAGGAATATTGAAATCTATAAGGGATATCAGTGTTTTGAAAAAAAGAAAAGTACCAAACTGCACTGGTTCAGCTCCACTGCTGCTTTAGTTGTCTGATTCTGAAGTAGCTTGAAGAATTGCAGGTTACTAATGGTCTGAATTTTTGTTCACTGTGCTTCCACAGCATCTGACACTTGAATCTTCCAAGGCTATTGGGTGTCAAGTGCTCTGGTGTTAGGTGAAATTGTACTGCTTTCCTTTTTTTTGTGTTTCCACCATATAGAGAGATCTGCGCTGTGAGGGACAGTGCGGTTGACGTAACTCAAGTATGCTTCAGCTAGAAGCTGTGGAAGATGCTTCACAGGGCTTCAAGGAGGGGGTGCTTTGCCTCCAAGAGACAAAATGGTATGGTTTGCTGACCTTACCCTGTTATCAGACACAGGACACCTGCACGTCAAAATGAAGTTCCAGTTGGTTTCCCTTGCACCCTTTCCCTGAGCCAGTGACGTACCCAATCGACGATGTTGAACTACATTGCTGTGAACAAATAAGCTGCTATAGGACTGTGGAGAATTATTGGCAGAGGTCCTGGTTTTTTTCCCTTCTCTCTTTCTGTTTTAGAAGGGATCAAGCAGCTGGTGTTTTTCATCTGACTGAAACTAGGCTTTCATGCACGCTTTTATACAGCGCAATTTTGACTTTATGGAAAGGGAATAAATTATTGTAGTCATGATTCTGGTTTCTGCTGCTAAAGCCAGGCTTGCAGGACCAAACTGAATCAAACCAACTTTTCTTTTAAATAGCTCCTTGAAAGCCTTGGAGAAGAGCTGTCAGGCCTTTAAGTCTGACTGAATTGACTTGGAAGGCTGTGAAGGTCACTCTTAAAAGGGAAATAAGCAAAAATATATTGTGGTTGAACTCTAAGGACAAATTGCTTCAAGAGATCTAGATAAAAATGCGGGTTCCTCCCATCTCCGTTACTTTTGAAGATTGTATGTCTCAGCAGTTGGAGGTTAAGAGCAAAGCCTGTATTTTTCTTCTGAATGACTGAGGGCATTTTTTTTGTGGCTCACGTATTAAAGCCAATCTGTATTTCTTAATAAGAAATATTGAGAATAAGGTTGGAGGGTGCCACTTGCATAGAACTATAACTTACACAGCCATCATTTCATGTTTATAAAAAGGAATTCTCTCAATGCCTTAATTACTCAGAAGATACGAGTAGCTAAGATGAGGTTAATAAATGATGTCTGCTCAAAGTTTACTTTTGGTTAAATGTATATTGCAAGAAGTAAACTGAAGAGGGATTATCAAGTGCTGACTGTTGTGGTCTGAAAACATGCTAAAAGCAGAAGTGTGTGGCACTGAAAAGCCCTGACTCAGAAGAGCAGGGAGGCTTTGCAGCTGGTTACACAGTGGGGTGTTGTCCTGAGCCGTTCTTTAAGCGCATTAGGTGGCCACTTACAAAATAATGTCACTAGGCTTCTGCCCCTGCGAGTGCTCGGGCTTTGTTCTCCTATTACATGACTTTTAAGGAAACAAAAGGCAAAAGAATGCGTGGAAGCCTCCTCAGTGCATCTCTAATGATCTGTTGTGGCTTCACCGCTGCCCGAGGACAGGCAAACAAAGGCGTCCCCTCCTGCCTTTGTGCCCGGACTCTGTTAGGAAGCCCTGCCTGCGCTGCCACCCTCGGAGAGGGACCTGCAAGTCCCAGCAGTCGAGGGGATGGAGAAGTAAAACCGGGAGCATCAATCCGGAAAAACTGATTGCTGCCACCCCTGATGCTAAGTGTATGCACGCTATCAGTTATAAACTAGGCTTTGGCATGGTTGGATCTATTTCAATTAATTTATTAAAAATACTATTCAATAATAAAATATAATTTTAAATAAAATTATTAAATAATAAAATATCATCATTAATTAAAATGATTTTTCATATTGGGGTGGTAGTGTGCGTTTATTATTTCCCCCCTTAGTGTTGATGGTGTGTTTTATAAGCTTCTAATGAAGGCAGAAAAGTTTTGGTGTCTGTAAAAGATCTCACAAAAGCTGACACTTTGTATCTTTGGTCTGCGACACGGGAACAGGAAAACACTTGTCTCATCATCTAAACTGAATAAAGTACAAAAATAAGGAATGAGCGCACGGAAAATAGAGGAGTCTTTTTAAGCATTTTCACTTTAATAAACCCATGCTAAAGGTATTAGAAAATACTGAACATTTTATTACACAGCTAATGTTCTGATTGAATTTTATTCACAGATTAACATGTTCTGAGTGAGAAGACCTGGAACATAATTTTCATCTCTTTGTTTGCTTCTCTGTCTTGGAAGACAGTCGCCGTTAATTTTAGGAAAGAGTTACCAACTTTGGTTTGTTCTTTGTCACATAAAAATAAATGTAGGGATTGTTCTGTGGAAAACATGTCTCTGGCCAGATACTGTGTTTTCAGTTCAAGACTTTGGAGGCAGTCTTGTCTGCATAAGGACTGTAGAATTTTTCTTGCTTATATATATAAAAATTGTCCGGCTTGCATGCAAAGCATTGATTGATTTGTTGTCTTTGCTCCAAGTGGTTCATCTGTTTAAATATCTTTCCAGAAATGGAAGTCTTCGATATTTAATATATTATTCATTATATTTCTCCAAGTGCAAGTAGTTCTTTTATATAACTCTTTCATGCAAAAAGATAGAAATTAGTGTTAGACAGGTAGTGGTTGTTCTGATTAAGTGTTTTGAGTTAATTCTAGTGAAGATAAAAAAAAATCATAATAAGATCATTTTTTGGGGTGTTTTTAAACTAAGATTGGAAAACCAGACCCTGACCTTAAAGAGAAATAAAACATGTAGCAGTAACTGCATGAACACTAATTACAGAGCATCTATGGAAGTTCCATCTCTTCATACCAAGAAGTCCTCTCTGTCCATGGCTTTCTCATTTTTCACCTCTTTAAATCAAGTTCAGTGCTTGGATTGTTTTCTGTGAGTTTCATCTGATCAGAGACCTGATGTGTGACCTCTGTCACCATCTTGGATTTTTTAAAATTACAGTAGAGAAAACACAGTGTGACCTGAAAAACTTTGTAAATTAGACAGTCCTCCTCTGTTTCAGTCAGATGCATTAAATTAATGTATCTTCACATTCTAAGATATACGAGTCAATTTTAAAACAGTTCACTTGTTTTTTTAAACTTTGGCTATTACTGTAATTTCAAATCTGGCGTTTTTAATAGGGTCAATATCCCGCTGTAGAGCTTGGCCTGGAACTGTTGTTTATTGCCTGACAGTACAAGTGAAATGTGGCATCAAGAAGAATCAGCAGAAACTGGCATAGCTATGGCAACCCAGTAAACAAATATGCCTGAATTTCTTGTTTCCCCTTTCCAGAAAGGTGCAGAGCTTGTTGGCTGGGTGGTGTTTGTTGTACAAGGAGTGTCAGATATACTCTATCTTAAAAGCAATCTCTTCAGGTAGGTTGTTAGTTCATCACCACCCTGGTATTCATGTACTGTTAGGATGATAAAACTTAACCCATCCCCACTCCTACGTGCTGCCTTCGGAGTGTTTTGTTTTGCAGCCTCTTAGAAGTTAGTGCAAGTTCCTGCATCTGGAGGAGGGCTCACCAAAGGAAACCCATCTTTGGCATTTTCAAATTCTCGGCTGGGTCTCAGGCGGTCCCTGTGGGAGGCAAATGGGATCTGTTCCCTCTGGAGCATCGGCAGGCAGGGCAGCCTGATGTGCCTGGCAGAGGAATCCCAAGAGTAACGTCAGGTCTGTCCCACTGCTTCCAGTAACAAACTGGCAGGAAGAATCAGATACTGGTAGAATCTGCTGTGATGTCCTGAGAGGAACTGAGGAAAATAGTTGGTGGTTATTTTAATGACCTTTGGGCAGGAATGCGTTTTGCGTTCATCTGTGAGCAGCGCACAAGGCGCACCGAGGAGTGTTGTGGAGCAGTATATCCACAAGACATTATGGATACTAATGTGCCATAATACATTCCAAAATAGGGATGGTGCTGCTGTGAAGTAACTGTTATCCTCTAGGTGGGTGAGCACACAGAGGAATAAATTAAAACTTAGCCCCCTTTCTTCCGGTTGCTGTATGTTTGGAGTTTACTTTTCCCTCCATGAACTAGAGGAGCAGGTGATGCTGTGTCTGCTGCTGTTCTCCCTCCACAAATGAGCGGAGGCAGTGGTGGGGGGATTGCCTTCATAGGTTAGCAGTGTTGGACAGATACAAGTTGCAAGTAGAGACACTGGAAAAAAATAAAGATCCACTCTTTCTGTTATAAAATTCCACCTTCAAGTTCATTTCTCTAGCTCTTCCTCAGTGATAGTGCTGCAGGCCCTCAGCTACTGCAGAGCCAGAGGCAGGATGTTGTGTAGTAGCCATTTGCAGTGTTACCAAGACAAATCTCTAAATTATGAAAGGCTTATAAGACCTGCATGAGATATTATCAGTTTATCATCTTTCTAATGTGTCACTTAAAATGACTGGCTCTAATGCTGCTGTGTAGGGCTTCAAACATTTTCTTCCACGGACTACACGAGGAAAAGATGAATTCAATAACACCTGTTGGTTTATCTCAGTTTGCTTTTTTACTCTGACTTTGAAATACTTGTGGCAGAGACCTCTGTTTCCAGCTCTTCCAAACCCCACTGATAAGTTATGAAAGCTCTTGCCAGTAATCCCTTGTTGTAATTGGCAGAATCTCTGTGCCACTTCATAACTGATGTGCATGCAAAGATGTGCAACAGCTTCCCTTCGGCACTTGATTTTTTAAATTAAACAGTGTGAAACCAACCATCCAGTTTCCTGCAAAGGAGAACATGTTATCCTGCTACAGAAACATGGATTGGAGTCTGAAGTAGGCCTTTTAAACTAATATTTGTTTGCAGATGATCAAATGTGACATGTAGTGACCTTCCTTAGGTAGTCAACAAGTACTTCATACTATTGTTTGCTAATCCTCTCTGTCTACAACAAAAGTACCATTCATTCTCTTGGGTTAGTCGTGGCTCTCCTGACAGTGGAGGGCTTTCACTCCTGTCTGTGTGGCCATCCCTTGTGTACAGCTGCTAAACAATGGGGCACCAACTGCAAGAAACCGTGGGGTCAGTTTATAGACTCAGAGTCACCAACAACTATATCAATTTTAGCAAACAGTACACTGAAAATGCCATTCAATGCGCTAATGAACTCTTAATTTTTCCTGTTCCTGAAGTTGCTGCAAAGCACCATTCTTATCTCCAAGCTTCTCTTACATATGTTAGAGAAGGTTCTTGAACATGTAAAAATGTAATAAATTACATGGTTAATGTTGTTAGTGTCTATAATTCAAAGTTTCCTGTCTCACGCTGAGCTTTTGTTGCATCTTTGTATTCATGTGTGTCATTTAATGCTCTATTGAGCAATATTAAAATGCCAGAATTGTCCCATAATACAAATCATTCAGCAGAGGCATCCAGAGCCTATTCATGTTTCACTGAAACCAAGCATTTCCCAGCTCTTGTTTGTTACCAGTTGGTTGTGATGCTTTCAACCTCTAGATTATATTTATTGCCATTTGTATTTGAGTGATACCTAAAAGAACACCAAACTTGGCATGTGTGTGTGAGGGATTTCAGAACAGCAGTAATTAAAACAGTCCTATCTCATTTTCACTTTTTGAGGTGTTTGCACATGTTTCTTGGTGTTCTCGCTTATTGCCTTTTTCTATGCTCCTTCAGATTCACAGGCTTTATTTCACATAGAACCAGGAAGGTTAAAATTTCAAACTCAGCCACTATTTCTAGTTTTGCAACTATTTCTCAGGCAATTTCTCAGATCAATAAACAAATGAAAGTTCATCTATTTTCTTTACAGTTATTTAAATCCAAAGGATGTTCATATTTACAGGAAATATTAATTCTTTGAACGTTTAGGCAAAATATTTGGGACCAGTCCGTGAAAACATCTCACAGCAATTCAAATGGGTCACGGTCTAATTAAATTATTTCCTACTTCATTTCCCATAGCCATGACCCTCATGACATCGCTGACTGTGACATCTCCATTGCTGTGTCCATTTAACCTCAGCCAAGAATCGGGACACTTGTCATACTGGAATAGGCAAAGTAGACTTTATCTACGTGATTCTTGCCACCATCGAGTCCACTGGAGTCACGTCCCTGGTGTGCCCAGAGGCACTTTATGTAAAGTGGATCTTTTGTAATAATTAGGGCAGCAGAACAATATACTTACTGTGGTCTTACAAAGACCTCTTTCATCAGACTGTAATATTGTACATTTCACTGTGTTGAAAGGGTTAAAAGTAGCTGTTTTCTACCCCAAAAAAATAAATAAGGAATGTCTTGTGCAAAAATTATTACAGTTCCATTTCAGTGTGAAAGTTCTTAGAAAAAAACCCAAAACAAACAGAAACAACCCAAAACTCAAAAAACCCAAATGCTCTGTCAAGCTGTGTTTGTTTTGTTTTGATTTTCAAACAGAATATTTTTATCAGAATTGGCAAAATTAGCAGAATGAACGTGTCAGAGTTTGCATTTGTGCTTTGTATATAACAAGCCTCTTGTTTCTTTTCCACGTAACTTGGCGTTCTCACTTATTCATTCCTTCTGTTTTCCCCAGTTTCTTTCATTGCAGTTACAACCATTTGTCACCTGTTCATTTCCAGAATCTGCAGAAATTCTGGGCCAAAATGTTATCGATCACCTCCTTCTTAGCATCAGTGTACAAGCATTTATTCCTGTAAATCCATTCTTCTTGAGCTCAAGGTGAAAAGGAGGTTTTTTGCTGTCTGCTGGATGCTGTAGTGTCGAAGCTGCCACAATTGAAGAGCGTAGGGAGTCGAATGTTCCGAATGAACAGCACTGAATGAATTCATCTGGGGAGATTTTAGGAGTCTTGTCCTGAAACTTGTGGTTGCTCCTGGAGAATGTTTCCGTTCCCTGTTTGTTTAGTTTTGGTTTAGGGGTTGGTTTGTTTGTTTGTGCAGGGGTTTTGTTGTTGTTCTTTTGGGGGGCTGACAAGTAACACACCTGAAGAGAGATGCTTTTTTCTCTGAGAGTGTACCATGTGTCTGATATTTTTCCTTAAATTATGAAACTTTCTTAGTATAGACTGCTTTAATTGGGAGAACACTGGTTTCACACACCTGCTAGTGCTGTAGAGGTAAACACCTAGAAGAAAGGGAGTTTATTTTTAACTGGCTTGGAAATTATTTTGTGGGAAGATATCCAGTTTCAGGGTGGGAAGGGGTTCAGTCAGTACGAAGGAGACATTCTGTTGTGGGGTTTTTTTATAGCCATAAAAGAGTGAGCAATGAGGGAAAACCTACGGATCCAGCAAGGAATCTGGGACACTCTCTGCTGGTCCTAAATTATCTCAGCAGCTACTCATCTCTGTTCTTCGTTCTGTTTTCCCTGTTGACCGTGCCCTGCTCATTCAAGAAACTATTTTATGATTGCATTGCTTCAACTTCTTGTATCCTCTACCTCTTTTTACAAGGCTTGTCTTTTCTCTACAAGCATCTTAAACGGATGAAAAATGTGAATACAAGCAGGAGACGCTGTTCGAAAGTGATCTGATGTGAACAGACGTAAAATACATCAGTGTGTTTGTGCCAGTGAGTTCAGAAGCATTGCAAACAAGCATTTTTGTGACAATGATGTAAATGCAAATAAATACATCCTTCAGGTTCAGAGGAGAGCTTCTGTGTAGAATGCCTTAGTTTTGCCCCTTCAGGATATCCTGCACCTTTTCCCCCGATGTTTTGGTTACATGATGTTTATGTGGCAAGGCAACTCCAAACCCAAGGAGTTGTGCAACAGGGAGCTCAGATGTCTGTGTGTGCACAGGCTGATGCTCCTCTGTACATGGATGTGAATCCTTCTCCCCTTCAGAAAGGGAGCTGGGTGCTTAGAAATTATTTGAAAGATTTGCTTTATGTTTTGGAAAGCCTCACATACAGTTTTGCTGTGCTTTGGAGACGTAGGTGCATTAAATCTGGAGGTGTCGTATCTAAAATGCTTCGTAATTAATACTCAATGATATAATTAATCAAAGCAGTTTGAAAGCAAGATAAAATCAAGCACACTGTGACAAAACATAGATCTCTAGATGAGAGTTATTTCAAGCCCCTGGTTTCATAAGGTTGTCAAATGGAGATGGGGAGGGAATAAATTGTCAAGGCTTTGGATCTCTTCTAGAGGCAATTTTTTCAAGCAAGCCTAAACTATTCTTCTTTTGAATGCTAATTACTGGAAGCTGATCTTCACTACTCTGCTGCTTTATTATACAGATTGTTCTAGGATTTGAATGTCAGCTCAGTGTCCCGTGCAAGACGTTTCTGTGTCTCTGTACCTGTCTCATTGTCGTAGTTGAAAGGACGGTTGTTTGTTTAAAATCCCTTCCAGTGCTCCTCTATTCAGAGTCACCTTGTCCTTCTGCCATGTCAGATGGTAAGATTTCAGTTCCTGGCCATTACCAAAGGGAAGGTATTCAGGCAAGTTGTGGACAGTTACCAAGCAGAGGAACAATGGGATATCTGTTCCCTGGGTGGGAGCAAAGGGATTCATCCTCTTTCTTTTGTCGACCGGTGGAACGCACTAAGCTCTTGCAATTCAGATTTTCTGTTTTCCCCTCTGTTACCAATCTTTTAAGTATAGCACAAAAGAAGCGCAATAAGAGAGTTCATCTACTGACTGTGTCATTCTGACTGAGTAATAAATCTTTTGAGCCTGTTAACATATTTGTTTATGGGCATTAAAAAAAAAAAAAAAGAGTACTGCAAAGTAATAAGAAACGCCTTCTAATTTCCAGAATGCAAATCCTTGAAAGGAGAAGCACTGAAACTACTGCAAGAAATTGGGTTGTATTGAGAATGAGATTTATCTTATTGAAAATGTGATTTTTTTAAATTTTTTTTTGATAGATTTTTATACTTTATACAGGGGCCTGAACCTGTAGTAAGTCAAAGCAATTATATTTTTGCTATTGACTTCAGTGGGAACAGATTAGTACTGGTAACTATTAGAGCAGTTATGTAGATTTCATGGTGTTACTAACCTAAAAGAAGTTCAGTCAGTGTAAGGTTTCTGAAGTTTTCAAAAGCTTAAAAAAATATTAAAAAAAAATAGATCTCATAATACCTGTATTTTATTTTGGTTGTAACACAGGGCTAAAGGATAAACATTGAATCCATTAGTGGTACTTAATCCTCCACCAGAATTTTTCAAAACAAATTGGAGAAAAGGAATGTAATATAACCAAAGAAAAACTTTTCTTTTTTAAGCAGAAGAATTTCCTGTTCCAAGCAGTTTGTGGGCTCCCTCACTGAATTCATATCACCTAAATAGATTATGGCTAATGTAGCACTGAACTTATACTAATTAGCTGTCTTAATTTTACATTCAGCAAAGCATATTGGCACAGAGAGTAATCAGCCTGTACAATTCAATGCCCTCAGAGGTGCTCCCAGCAACCTCTCAGTAACCCAAGAGATGCTTCTCTTTTCCTTCTACAGGACCCTTATAAGACCTAATGCAATTAACTCTGTGGGCTCGGAGCCCTGCAAGGATTGGAACTCCAAGGCTTCTTTAACACGTGGGTAGAGCTCCTCTGGCACCTCTGAGGTGGTTCAGAGGTGCCACGTGAGGCACTCTGGGCACTCGCGTCTTTCAATCCACCAGTTTTACGAATATTGTCTGTTTTCATGTTCTGCCAGTTTAGTCTTTAAGGTATTTTATCTTCAAAAAACCACAGAGATTTCGTGAAGCGCCATTTCCTTTTAGCAGAGGGGAACTGAGGCACAAAGGAAGGGCTGATGAGGTGAGTTACAGAATCCAGAATCCTTGCACGGACTAGAGCGTGTGTGGGGACCTGGAGCTCGGCAAAAGAGCCCACCCAGTGGATCAGTCCATGTGCACAGCCCTTAGGAAGAGCCATTAGGAAGCACTGTGTGAGGGGTGTGTGTAAAACCACACCTCAGGGCGTGTGAGTGGGAGAGCAGGAGTAGTCCCAGCTTTGAAGTCTGGTCCAGAAAGCAGGTTACCCAGGTTTGGGTCCCTCCTTTGCCTAAGGGGATCCAAACCCACTGCTCCCACCTCCTACTGGAGCTCCTTCATCTGTGTGCTATAGGCTGCTCTTGGGTGGCAGTCCCACCCTTCCTGCTCTAGCTGTGCCCACACAAGGTCCTCGTGAAAGCATCCTGACCTTTCCTTTCTCCCATACCTTCAGTGAGTACCAGAAGCTGACCTGTGGCTCTGTTCCTTGTTGTAGGGTGACCATATCCCACTCTAATGGTTAAGGCTGGCCTGCCCAAGCAGGGTGCCAGCCTGTGAGGAGTTGTAGCAGCTGGGCACGCACACACTGGGAAAAAACCCTCCTTACCAGCAGCACAGGGCTGGAGGAGTCCTTCAAGCATCTTTTTTGCATTGAAAAGGACGTAAAACAAATGGAACTTCCCCCCTCCCCAAGGTCTCAAAAGGCTAAGAATTTGTTGGGAAGCACCAATGCACACAAAGCCTTTTAACTTTTGGCATTTTTGTACATATATGGATGTGGCTTCGATTACTGTGTGCCTTGTTTTTCAAGTGGAACCCTGCAATCTAAGGCTATTAATGCCAGTATGAGGAAGAAAATGCATCTAGGACTTTGTTCTCATCACGAAGTTAATGAAGGTCATAATTCTGAATTCTTTGGATGGGACACTGGATGTAAACTTATGCCAGTAGAATCTGCTAAACCGCAATATTTAAGTCATGTCACAGCTGTTCTGGCAGATATTATACACTTATTAGGCTTTTCATATTAAGACCTAAGAGTGACAGTGATTTACTTGAACTTTGCTATGTCCTGAGAGATTTCAAACTGCAGCCTTTTAAGAAACAACAGCAATAAAGTGGATTTTTCTCTAGCAAACAGTTCAAACATCTAACCTTAATGATGCCATAGCAAAGTTCTATTTTTGTTTATATTGGAAGAATTAAATATACAAAAGAAATACATAGTTTGGGAAAGGATTTCTCTTTCCTGCAAAACCATACTCTTAAAATCAGAAGTTAGCAGCTAACTGTGGAACACTGTCTGATTTGTACTGGCAAGAACCACACGTTTCTGACACAAGGTGCATCTAATTCTCTACTGGGACTATGAACATGTGCCTCAGCCTTTTCCCCAAGGTTTGTGGGAAAGCAGAGGAACACAATAAATTGCTTAATACAAGGACTTGTTGTGCCTTCTTGAGTTCTTCTTGCTGTCACTTCTCTCAGCTCATAGAAAGTGCTGTGTAAAGCTCAGTGATGTTTTGCATTGCCCTGCAAGCCCGGCCTGTTTGCATGGCTAGAGCTCATCTGGGCAGAGCAGGGATGCAAATGTTCGAAATG
Source organism: Oxyruncus cristatus (assembly GCA_013399855.1). Taxonomy (NCBI): domain Eukaryota; kingdom Metazoa; phylum Chordata; class Aves; order Passeriformes; family Cotingidae; genus Oxyruncus; species Oxyruncus cristatus. Next base: position 1,016,786 of record VXAY01000700.1, on the reverse strand, counting down.
AAAATATGTTTTGATCGTAAGATCAAAGTGTGTCTGGTGTAAAGCAGCTAAAGTAGCTGGTATGCAAACTTACTGTCACATCCCACCAGTGGCCAAAGACTGACTCCCTACCCATGGTCAGGGAGGGGAGAGGCAGGGCTTGTTTTTATAGAATACTGTAGGGGAGGGAGAGGCTTCTTCTGACCTTTTCCTTGGAGTTGAGTTTATTGATACTCTCTACTGTAAAAAAAAGAGCTGTAAAGATTTCTTGACATGAATGCATTAAAATATATTAGCCTAGATGACTGTGAAAGATTGTAACCAATACAACTGGCTTGAATGTCCACCTGTTTTCTTTCTAACTCTCTGCTCCTCACGGGTTGCAAAATATCATGCCCTCAAAATACAATTCAAGCTGTGTTAGGGGAAGGAAGGAAGAGAGTTCCAGAGTCCAGGATATATCCAGCCACTAGCCACTTTTGTTTAAGCTACATAAATATTTAATTTTAAGCTACTGTGTTGAAATCAAACCAAGTTTGGATTATAGATTGGTTTTATGGACCATAAATTCTACCTCAGATACATCCTGGAGATAGACTGGGAGTAGTGCCAGCGACAGCACTTTGCTACTGAGTTCTTTTTTTAGGTGAATCTTCATGATTGGTCTAAGAGCTGCCACCTTTGTATCATGTGTTATGTATCAAGTGATATGTTGTACCATGTAAGCCCCCATTGTTCATCATGTGAAAGAAAGGTTCATGATTTTTCAGTGCAGGAGGGAAAAACAGAAATTTTGGCCAATACCGTAAGCTGAAAATCTGGGATCATTAGAAGAGTCAATAATACTCCTAATCCTTGCTTTTCCTAGGATGATGTATTTGAAAAATGCTCATCGAGACATAATATATCATCCTTGTAGTTTCCTGTGGTTTCTTTCTCAACCCTTGCAGGAATTAAGTCGTGAGACTAAGTTGCAGTCAGCACTGCTCCAGGTCTGCAGCTCAATTAAGTGCCTGGTAAATTGCTCAGTTACGTGGTTCTGTTCCTGGTTTAACAGCAACAAAGTGGAGCTAAAAAGCATCCGAATGAATAATTGACACACTCCCATAAATGTGGAATCTCCTGGGGGGAGAGTCTCCATTGAGAAGAAGAAATATTGCTGTGGCACTTAACCTGTGCTGTTCCAAGGCCTTGAATTCCTGAAGAAACCCAGTGTTGTGGTCGAAGGAGTTCCCCCTCCTACTTCTCACCTTCCCCCAGGCTGCCTGCCTCCTTCTCCCCGCTCCCAGTCCCCTGAGGTCACTGGCACACCAGTGGAGTTTGAGCAAGAGGCGTTCTGGGGGAACTGGAGCCTTGTAATAAGGTCTGGAAAAGCAAGAGGCAAAGGCAGAAAGGGAATACACATAGCAGGGAGAGAGCATGCAAAGGAACGCAACCGTGAGGAGAAGATGCAGCCAGGAGAAGCCAGCAGATGTTATCACTGCTGGCATGGCTTGGACGAGCAGATTCTGTTGTTAGGTACAGATTAGATCTTGTAGCAACTCTCACAACGCCTAAAACGTGTCCAAGTTGCCTGCAACACAGCGGGTGATTTATATAAAAGATTAATTCATTTTGTTTGCCTAATAAGGGCCCTTGCTGAGATGCTGCAGCTCCTTCATGTCTTGCTTTGGCTTCCCTACTGAAGCAAGATGAGGAGGAGGGTATCTGTCACTGTAACATGCTTGCCATGGAATGGTTGGCCCGTTCAGTTGCTCTGTGCTGGGAAGGAGGAGGAAATGTCCTTGGACTCTGGTTAGCAGCAGTTCTCTTTTGTCAGAAAAACCAGGATGTTTTTTTCAGGCACTGGAACAATTAGCTGATGAGGTGCCTAATAAGGAAGGGTTATTTTGAAACATGTTAAAACTGCTGCCACAAACCCTGCTCTGTAATGCTCCTTTTCCACGTTTCTTCCCTTGAATGGTGTCGTGCAGTTAGTTGCATGGGAAGAGAACAGCGAGTGACACAATCACCTGTCGGCTACTTTTTGCTTTGCTGCTCTTAAGACCCATTTCTTCCCCCGTGGCTTTTCTTCAGAGCAACACAGCTCCTGCAGGCTTCCCAGATTTTTCTACGCTCAGCCTCGGTTCTCCTCTCAGCCAGAGGGAATGAAACACAGCCTGGATTTGGACACGTCTGCAGTGCAGTTTCACCTTGAGTTAATTGTTTGCTGTTTAGGAAGGCCAGTCTGGGCATTCCCTGAATGTTTGTTTTCAGGCTACAAATGTTTGCTGCTCACGCTGAAGAGGAGGGTGTATGAATTTTCGGTATATACAAAAGTGACTAGTTTTTTGCATATGAATGTGTAGTCTTGCCTCTTTTAACTTGCTGACATAACCTTTCGACCTTTTTCTTTTTTTTTTTTCCCTGTGAAATATTTTCTGGGTTAAGAAGGTTCTTTTAATGTTTCTAGCAATCAGTTCTGGCTAGAATTCCAATGAACAGCAATGACTAGAATTCTCTTGGCTTTGCCAAATGATAGGAAAAAAAAAAGGGAGATTGATATCAAAGCCTAACATTTTTGTATGAGGGGATTTCTTCCCCCTAGATTAATTTACTAGCATAGGATTAGTGTCAAGGCTTACTCTAAACATATTTTTTCATGCAGTTTAACTCCATAAACATCTCAAATCTATCAATGTAACACATCTGAGGGATCTGTGTGTGCATCTCTCCTTCCCGGTTTTAAGCAGTGTAGTAAAATAGGGACAAAAATGATGAGAGAGGAAAAAATGGTACACCACATGGCGTGATTCTCCAAAGTCAGATTGCTGTTCAAGTCCAATCTTTGCAGGGATGCATCTTGTCTCATAGCCCTGGACATTAAACCCCTTGAAGTCAGTGCAGTTACAGGTTCTAGCTCTCTCGCTAGGTATAGCCAAAAAAAGAAATACATTGTGATTATTCACTCCCTTGGCCAGTGTTTGAAGCAGGAACCTCAGCTATGAGCTTGGCCTAGCTTGTGTTACAGTTACTGATGGCTAAGTTTTATTCAGTGACAGCATACTTGATGAGTTTTTGCCAGTAGGGAAAGACTGGGATGAACAGCAGGAGGATCACCTGTTGAACTGGTATTCTTGGGTCCACTAGCAGTGGATCTGTGAGGTGGTGTCAGGAGTGTATGAGCTCTGGTGGTAGCCCTGCCTGGATGCTCTGCCTCTCTGTGTCAGGGCCATGGGGCTGCTGTAGGGGTCTGTTCATGGTCTCACTTGTTCAAGGTAGATGGATCTCCTTATGCTGCAGAAGCAACTCTGTTATCAGCACCAGCACTCAGTAGTGTTAATTACAGTAGGTTAAAACCATAGCAAGCCCGAGTGCAAGATTGCAGTGCTGAGGGTTTTTTTTTCCTTGATCAAAGACAGTGATAGGTTTCCAAAGCCAGGGAACCAACAATCAAGTTTTAATGTGCAGTATTGCTTCTTCCAGCAACTTCAGCTTCCAGCTTCTTCATACCTTTGGATGTGTCTCATGTCCTTAGCATCCTGGTGGAGTAGAGCTAAGCTTATGCCCTCAGTAGTGACAGCTCTTGATTTGGATTTCATTCTTGGAAATCAAATTGGATGTGGGATCACTTCTTAGAAAGAGATCGGGAGCTGTGACAATTGTTGGGTTTTTTTCCTTTCTGCAAATGTGACGTCAGCTGAGCATCAGCTAAGTTGGGTAGTTGGATTTGTGGAAACTTAGGCTTTCACAATAAGTCTTCATGATTGTCTTGCTCAGTTACTCGGTGGACCTGCTCAGATCTGGCACTGAGATGCTCAGATGCTCAGCTACAGTGTTATGAGTGTGAGCTCTTAAAAAACAGTTCAGTGGGACAATGCTGAGTTGATTCACTTCCTACCCATATATTACTATGGCCTAGAAAAGTTGGGCTTAAGGAAAGAGGCTAAATATTTCCATGTTTGTCCTCAGTCTGTGTTTTAATAAGAACTGGTCACAGTTCTTTGGAATTTCAAGAAAGTCACCAGTGGTAACTCTAGACAAGTTTCAATGTATGAAACTATAAAAGTTTTGTCCTGGTCTAATCCAATACGCTTCCCTTCTTACTAGTTTACAGCTTTGGTTATCAAAGGCATAGCATTTGAATTATATAGCAGGGCTACAATTTTCAGAAAGTGTCTAAGTGATTTTTTTTTTGGACTGTGTTCGCATGTGATTTCCAAAAGTAGCATCCTTCTGGAGGACAGGTCCCACTGGAAGTCACAGGCACTTAAACCTGTCCCTCTTCTGAGAGTGGGACTTGGATTCCCAAGTCAGGAGGTGGCTTTTGGTGCCTTATCCACACCCTGTCTCCCCTCAGCAAATGCTGCAGAGGAAGCCCTTGTGGGTATGTTCTGGGGTGGAGATGATGTTTGATTTGAAGTCAATGACTGTCAGTCCTGCCAGACTGGTTGGCTGGTCCTAATCCTGTTTCAGAAACAGGGCCAAGCTTAGGCATGATACTGGAAATGACATGATGTTTGCTCAGCGTCAAGAAAGATGGTTGAATGCACTCACTTGGGGACTACTATTATTTTTCGAAATGAGTAATTGCTTCAGAGTGGGGGGTATAGAGGATAATGCTGTTTGCTGAAAAGAAAATTAGGCATGGGTGTGCCCAGGTGACAAGTGAGCAACAGACTTCTCGAACAGCATCGGAGAACGTCTCGTTGTGGGCTTGTGTTTGTTCGAGGATAGACCGAGCTCAGATGTGAATGCACGACACTCATGAATGTCATGGAAATTTTGAGGTTTCTGCCCTGGGCTGGAATTTGACCCTTATTACTCCTAGTGAAACATGCAGTGGATTGTTCAGCTGCATTTCGTGCCCTGAAGGGTTTTTTTTAAAAAAAAAATAAAACAACACACCCCCAGAAAAACTCAGATAAAAATACGTTTTTGGCCAATGTTACTGTACGAAAAGTTCTTTATATTTGAATGCTGACTGTAGCTGGATCTTTTAGCTTTTTCACTTGTACACGTTTAGGCTCGATTTGCCAGTGAACATAATAATAGATTATTTAATTAAGAGTCATTTACACTGAAGACTGATTACACACTGCTTACAAACATTCCACGCTGAAATTAACTTAATTCTGCACCTTAGTGATTTGAATTTTTACTTGTCCTCCCTTGACATACTTTTTATCTCCTGACGTCTAAATGATATTCATACTTTAAATATGACATCAGGAAGAAAAATCAAATTAACCTTAGTCATCTGGTGTTTAACTGAGTAGCTTAGGAACACGAGTTCTGAATTTTTGCAAACGTTACCCTATTGAAAGAATTTGTTGAGAATTGTGAGGTACTTTTGAAGCCTCTTTCTGCAATTTGGAATGTATGTTAACACGCAGAGAAATGCCTTACTTCCAAGGGAGTCTTTGGCTACCTGTCATATTTAAAGCAAAGGGTAGGAAGAAGAACCTATTTTCATTGCATTTCATCTTATGATTGCTTGGGGACTAAGTTATTTTCTCCCTAATTGGACTACTAATAATGACTACATTATTATTAATATGAATAGTTATATTAATGATTGTGTTCAATTAATCAGTGTTGAAATACATTTATTGCATTTGCAGCTAATTTTTGAGAAATATTTTGCAAGACAGATCTGTTTTAGGCAGTGTCTCTCGCAGCCATAAGCAGAGACACAAAGCAGTAGGAAAAGGGTATATGCATGTCATGCACTAAATATTTATAATGCCATATGAAATCTGGTCAGTAACTACTCAGGGCCCTCTCTTATTAAAGCTCATAACATCTAAAACACTTCCAGACTCAGACACTAGATTTAGTACTTTCCATTCTCGTGTCTCATGTTATTTTGTTCATTAGCAAATTGAATAAAATGGAAATTTCCCAGGTTAATTATATGCTGTGTATCACAGCTACCTTTCCACATACAAGCTTTTGGTGAGGGGCCAAGCTGTTTGGAACTTGTAGAGCACTAATCACAGCGAGTTTCTAGACAACAGAACCAGCCATAGTGTTCATCTGTGTTACATAATAACCGGGCCTTTCATCTAGACAGATCAAAAGATACACGATAAAATGTTTGGAGTCGTTCCTTTTGAGCCTTTTGATGCAATCTTTCTTAGCAGCACAAATTTGTGTCATAAAGCCTTTTGTGGCAGTTCAGGTCTCCGCAGCACTGCCCTTCAGTAACCTGAAATATTCTGGTTATGTTTTTTTTTTTTTTTAAGTAAAGATGGGAACCCCGGGGGCTGAGCTCGCTTTCTTCTGTCTGAAGAAAATAATCTTGTCTCAAGTGCCACAGCCACTGCTACTGATCCTCATAGTCCTCCTCACCTGCAATTGCCAGGTAGGGGTGATGGAAAAGGAGAAACTTTCGTGTTGGCAGCCACATCCCAGGCAGACCAACAGTCAGAGAGGTGGCCTGGGAGGAAGCCAGGCGGGTTTTGGAGTGATGCCTCCCCACTGGCTGAGCCACCTTTGTCAGAGCCGGTCTTTAAGTAGGAAAATGAAAATAAAACAGCCTTGTCTGAACTTTCAGAGTGCTGCTCTGTTCTCCACTGTGCATCATGAGAACATTAATCCACTTTTCACTGAGGCATGTTTTAGTGCATTGATTTGCTTGTTTTGATGTGACTATCCCCATTTCTGATACATTGTGGTAGGCGTCTCAAATGTTAGGTCAAACTTCTGTTTGTGTTTCCCTGGAGCTACTGAAGGTTTGTTGGTGTCATCTGAACTAATGACAAAGTTTGGGCTTTCATGATAAACAAATCTGAGATAACTCTACAGACTAATGACGTTGATAACATCCATATGTAACGGTTGTACACAGAGAAAAAGATAAATGGTAGATCTGAAGCCCTAAGGGAAACACAAATTTTTTTTTTTTTTTTTTTGGTTAAGAGTCTCAAGGTATGTATTACTAAGAATATTGAAAAAAAATTCTTGGAAAATATTACCTATGGACAGATCTTTACAGTATGTGTGGTTCTCCTTATTGCAGAAACAAATGCAGATATGCAGGAAATGGAGAAGGAAATCCATTTATAGGGATTTATGCTACTAAGATGTAAATGGATGAAAAATCTTTCTGAAACCATAAATTCTGAGGCTATAAAACCATGGACTTGAGATTATTAAGGATCGTGGATATGAAATGCAGTAGTCTGGTGCAATGCTGTCCTAATACTCTTTGACCTCCTGTATTTATTCACTAGCTTGAAGGAGTCTCACACATTACCTCGTGTACAGCTCCTGTGGCAGTAAGGGGTGGACATAAATGCATACCTCCTCCATGGTCTGTGCCACACCACAGGCTGGAAGTGTGGGTCTAGCAGAGGGGAAATGGATTGGGAATTGGGAGAGTTGGCTTTTGTTCCCACCCAGTTCAAGTCACTGCAGCTCCTGTGCCTGTCCCCTCTATTGATGTCTGGCTTGTCTTGGCTGTACTGTGATACCATCAGAGCAAGGGCTGCCTTGTCCTGTGACTTTTAAAAATACGTAGTCTAGTACTTTCTATCTTGTGTGGTCCTATTGCTGTACCAATGCAAACGAGAGTATTGCTTAGCTCTAGCTGAAAATGTGCAAGTCACTGCACTAACTGGGTACACGTTCTGTGTTTCCAACTTGTCTCCTTTCACCTGCAGACTCTGACGCCTTGTGCAAAACAGTTCAGCTTGTGACCTTTTGCAAAAGCTGGTTATCTTACCCATCTTTGAACTAGGAAAGCATCTGTTCTTTCCATTCTTCAGTTTTCCAAGTAAAAGAAATCCCAACAGCATGGCTGGAATTACTGTGACTTAGCAGTTATAAGCCTTGAGCTGAAAGTGTGTGGCAGACGATTTCTGAGCAGGCTGGTATCTCAACTCTTGTTATTTGCAAAGATGCATTAGCCCAATTTGCATTAGCCCAATTGCTAATGACTGGAGGGAAAGAAAAAGGCTTGGAAATTCTTTTGGAGAAAGTATTGAAGGGAGGGGAAATTAAAGAGAAGTTAATAATGAAATATATGTTCTATAAAGGTAAACTATTCCTTTAGGCATATAAAGCTATAGGAGCTGATAATTATGGAGGTGGTTATGAAGGTGAAATGCAGAAAGGAGTATAAATACAGGTCCAATTAATATTGTCAAAAATGGTAATTGTGTTCATTAACTAGATTAAGTGATCTACATGTGAATCACTTCAGTGACACATGATGAGAGACTTTAAACAACTGAAATTTAAATCTGGCTCAGCTGGCTTGTTTTACACAAACCAGTTTGCAAAACATGCTTTAAAAGGCCATTACAAATGCTTTGCAATCTGGCTTGTGTAAACTGGAGTAATAGGTCTGGATTTGCTTTTTTCCTTAAGTTTGCTTGTTAAATTAAGCTAAAATACCCCTTGCCACTGCTTTTTGGCAAATCACGTAGGTAAACACAACAACATGAAAACACCCCAATTATAAAAGCGGCAGCTAAACCCTAATGTTCTAGGAAAGGAGTATATTGCAGAGAAACTAGTGATATAAACTATGTATCATCTAGGGAAACACTCATTCCTCCATATTTACCAAGTGTAAGTTGAAAGTAGAGCTAAAAAAACACTTGAGAGTGTCATTTCATCCTCAAATTCCCAGCACGCGTGCCTGTTGCAAATTCTGCAGTCACTGGCCTTTTTACAACTGTGTTAACGAAGCCTCGGGAAAGGATTTTCGCTGATCTCTCTTTCCTCAGGTTCATCTGGCTACAGTGTTGATGTGTTGTGGAGATACTGTGGCGGGATCTCCCGTCCCTCGCAGGCAGCTCTTTGTTACGTGGTTGCAGTGGAGCAGCCTGATAACCACGAGGTGAGTGGTGGTTGTCACAGGCTGGGTTTCCTCCCGTGTTACTGCATAGGAGTTGATTCCTGCTGCCTGCTACTTTCCTAGTGTCCAGGCTTCTTGGTGGTTTTTCTGTCCTTTCTGTTTGTTCCCTTCAGCTGCTTCCTCTCCAGTTTGTATTTCTTGGGCTCAGTTCCCTTCCTCGTCCGACATGGTTTCACTTTCCGTTCTCCTGTCCCTGTCCATCTCCACTTCATTTAAGAGGCAGGAAAGTTTTCCTTCCCCACCAGAACAGAAAGCAGCGAGGTCTGTGCTCATTACTACCCTGATTGGTTTATAAATCCCTCTAAGCCAAAATGCCATTTTCTTTCCTAACTACACCTGACAGGTAGGGAGCAGGAGATACTGTTTTCAAAAATCCACACCCTGAAGTCAGGAAATATGTCAAAAATAATTCAAACTACTCAGATTATTAGGTTATTTTATTTCACATTGGAATCACCTGCTGAAGATCATTAGTCACTCCTGTCAGGGCTAAGAATAAGTGATTTACAATATAGTGGCTTAAAACCTGTCTTTTCGTGTATTAGCCAAGGAAAGACATTTCTAATCAGCTCATTCCTGTGGACGGGCACAGCTCTGTGTGCCGTTCTCTGTGTTACAGGGCACCTGGAGCTCTGTGTGCGGGATCTTTCTTTGAGGAATGGCAAAATTTGAGTGCCTGACCCTCTATTATCTGGCCAGGGTAATATTTTTTGAGAGCAAGGACAGAAGGCAGGAGACACAGAAGATGTGCAGGGACCTAATTTAAAAAATTGACTAAATAAATTACAACTCTGACTTTAAACTTTTAACCTACTGGCCGTTCATGAGTCATCGGTCATTCCAAAAAGGAAACCTGTAATAGAATTATGGAGAGACTTTTCTGTGAGAAAATGAAAAGCAACTGTGAAAGAAAGGGAAACAAAAATGCTAGACATCTGCAGCTGAAAACAAGTCACTTGCTTCTATGCTAGGAAGAGCAAGCACCAATGTTTTCCAAAGGTGATCCATGTCTCTCTTAGTTTCCAAAGTCCCTTTTCATCTGTTCTTAAGATATGTCTACTGAGTGGAGATTCATTGGAAGGAAGGGGAAAAAAAAAATGAGACTCCACTGATAATTAAATGTATAAACTAATAGCCTGATTACATGTCAAAAGCTACACTGTAAGAGATTAAAACAAGGGGATTACATTAAACTGAAACAAGGATTAAATATTTTTCCTAAAGGCTTTTAAACACATTTTTCAAAGACCTTTTGAGCACAATTTGACTGATGAAAAGAATTTCTTTTGGATATAATAGACAAAATAATCACATAATTAAGCCATGTGAAGTGCAGTGCTAGTAAGCTGATGATAGTATGTTTCAGATATGTAAGAGCTCTTTTTATGAGTCACAGATATTTTTTGTCTGTTTTTTTTCTTGGTTTGTTTCTTTTTCCCCAGTAAACTCTATAAAATCCCAAGACTGGCTTAGCAGGATTGTGTTCTGAGATCACTCTGCAGTGGTTTCATTGAGCTGCTAGAAGGGAAAGACTACTTGTAACCATTCAGAAAAGGGGAGCACACACACTCCAGTGTTGGGGGAACCGAGGCACAGAAGAGTGAAACTGTTTAGTGTTTTTATTATTAGAGTTCCTAGGAAGCCTTGAGTAGATCAGGCCTCCTTCTGCCAGGTGGTGTGCAACCACAGAGCAAATCTCTTTGTCAAAAGCTTGTTCCCCTGGGGAAAAAAGATAGCACTCGTTACACAAGTTATTCTTCAAACCGGCAATAGAAGTTATATCTCCCTTACCCCAGCGCTCCACAGCGACGTTCCCCCCGGAACAGCGTCTGAGGAGGTGTGCTCCCTCCTCAGGTGAAAAGTGCTTGCTTCAAAGTAGGAGGAGGGGAAAAATCCAGAAGGTAGGTTAGAAACATGTTAAAAAAAAAGAAAAAGGGGGGAGGGGGGGGGAAGGGGCAAGGGAGTTGAGCAACAGCAGCACCAAAAAACAGCTCGTGAGAGTAAGTCCTTAATCCATATGGCATTGTTATTACATTAGGAACTACAAAAATACTGCTGAGATTGCCATGTACTACACAAATACGGGGGTTTTGCCAAGACCTGGAAAGACATGTTCTCTCTTCAGGTTTATGACCAAGTAGGATCCTAATACTGAACCTGTGGAGTCCCACCAGTTCAAGCAAGGCTGTTCGTGAAATTCAGAGCAGGTGCTGATGAACAGGGGAGGAACACGTTGGCAGGAAAGAGGAAAAAAGTTATTGGCAATGGAAACTATTTTTTCATGGAATGTCAGTAAGTTTCTAGAACATTTTCAAAACTGAAGGAAGGGGATTGTAAGAAAACTTTCCAAATAAACCTTAAAATCTAAACAAGCTGATATGTAGGTGTGTAAAGCCCGCAGAAGTTGTATTTTAAGAGTACATTCTAATGCCCTGGCAGAGTTAGCACTGTAACACTCTCAGAAATCAGTGGCCAGCTTGGTAGTGTTACCCAGTATGTGAAAGGGTGTGACAATCCACCCTGCATGGAAAGTTCTGCTCTGATGCATCTACACAAGTAATGTATTAAATTATGCAAGCAGTACTTTTACAAATACTATTTTACAATTCTGCTTGAAGATAGTTGGCTAATTTGAATATAGAGCCAAAATTTGCTCTGAGTTTATTAAATTTTCCATTCCTGTAAAGCTTTCAAGTTTATTTAGCAGTGAGAGTTTGTAAAAAAGGAGTAAGATCCAAGTAGGCTCCCTGCACTTTGCGATGCTCATTTCTCTAAACCTTGTGTGCCAGCTCAGGAGCAATAATATCAAGTGACTTCAAAGGACAACTGCTCCCAACAATCCACAGTGGCTTGTATTTCAACTCGTTAACCAGCAGAGCTCACCAGACCTGTTATTTTATTTCAAGGCCTCTGCTGCTCTTTTCATGTATTGAGCTACAGTCCCAGCTCAGTGCAAATGAAAGAGGGGGGGGAAAAAAAAGCAAAGCTATGTAGAATTTAGTAGGGAGGTCGATCTCTGCACATGTGTCTCCAGACATGGGCACACAGACTATTTTTAAAGTAAACCTGGAACACATGTGTCGTGCAAGCAGTCAATAATAACGCTTGATGACATGTTTTCGTTCTCTCACACCCACTTACTTGCTTCCCTCCTTTGACTGTGTCTTGTCTGAAACCAAGACTTGCAGGTTCTTTGGAAAAGGATCTGTCACAGTAACTCGGCCAGACTGATTTGGCTGCCTACATTGCTGTTTCAGAATATATGGCAATAATTAATAGGTCATTCATTTTGCATGCCAGTGGTGTTCATTACAGTAAATGTATTTGCCTCTCCTCTCCCCTCCCCGTTTAAGGCATCAGACGATAGCCCTACAAAGTGCTTATTCAAACTTGGCAGATCTCTAATACGTACTAAGGACTAGAAATATATCAAATTTGACACAGATTTTTCACTCTGATAATGTTGCTTGATAGCGGGTTTCTGAAACAAGTTCAAGGCTAAAACCTGGACTATTTGACTTATTTTGGGTTTAATATAGGTGAGTGTAATTGATGTCAAGGAAGTTTCAGCTCCAGCCTTAGTTTTCCATTCCTCAACCTTCTTTTAGTCTGTGAGTGGGGGGATATTTACAGCCTGAACAAAGCTTTTGCCAACATGTGAGTCAGCATAAAACAGTGCCCATTGCTGAAAGTATCAGTTCCACCTTTCCAAGGGCCTTCCATTTCTCATTTTTACCACTGTACCTCGTCATAGGCAGAACCATTTGTGTGAGTGTACATTGAGCCACTTCAGGCTCACCTAAATTGAAGCTCATCAGTTTTCTTCTGACCCTAGTTCACTACCTAGCCCCACAAACTCCTGTATAGACACAAAAGAAAGCGCCGTGCAGGGTCAGAAAAAATGAGTCCAAGGGTAGCAACAGACAGCACTTGTGTAGTAGTGCTTGGTAATGTTTGTGTAAAGGGTGCCTGAAACTAAGGCCAGATGCTACTCTGATTATACCTCCTGGACAAAACTCTTTGATTTCAGTGGGTATTGTGTCTGAGAAAGGCCTGGTGACCTCGGTCCTTTGATGGTTCCTTGGAGAAGCAGTCAGGGTTTTGAATAAATAGGGCAACCTGGTACTATAGACAGGTTTATATAAATAGTTCATAATGCTGTTAGTTTTTTATTTAATTCATGGCTATCTGTATCTGTCTGTTCTTAGGATGAGAGAAAAATTTGGCTGGAGTTGACTCTGAAAAAAAGAAAAGTATGAAGAAAAAAAAAAAAAAGCCTGTGTTTGTTGGAGCTTTCAGCTCTCTCTTGGTGGTGCCGGAAGGTAAACTTCTGTCATGATGTTGGTCAGGGGTTTTTTCTGCTGCTATCTCTCTGTCCCATTCTCTCAGAACTGGAAAGGAGATAAAAATCCTGCCCTTCTACCTGTGATTCTGAATCGGCTCTCCTAACCCTTGGCTATGTGCCCAGCAAAACCCCAGAGCCAAATTCCCTGTCAAAGCCAAGCATCCTGTGGCTTGTCTCTATTATCTAAGTGAGGACATACAAGCCCAGAAGAAGGGAAGGGAGAAGTACCTGGTCCAACGCAAACAGTGATTTCCTCTTCTATACTAACGTTTTAATAATGGTTTGAGAGCGATAGGGATTTGTGAAGATGTTTTGATTCAGCCTGTGAGCCTGTTGCAGTTGCATTTGTGACTGTTTGAATGTCAGATAAATTCACCCCGTTTCATCTGCACAGTATAGGAACACAATCAGGTATGTGCTCCAAGGAATTCACTGTAGCTCCCACCAAAACCTTGAGACCACGGTGCCACCTCCAGCTTGGGTGGCACGGGACAGGGGCCAGCAGCTCAGCAGTGTTGTGATCTACTGCATCTAATTTGGGAAGCCAAGGGCAAGCATTCCATGGTGCCCTGCAAGCATGGCCCTCAGCAACCTGGAGCAAAAGTGGGCTTGTCCTGGTTTTAAGGCTTTTCCTGGCTGAGGATGAGTAGGCAGACTTTGCTTTGCAACTTTGAATATCCTGGCTTCCTTCACCTCATGCTTCACGAAATACCTGACACCTCTGTCAGTATTCTAACAATGTATGGCCTGTTGCAGCTTATTTCTGTAATGTGCTTCCTTTCCATTTGCTTTGTGTGGCTAATGGGAGAGCTTACATAATAAATCCAGGTTTGTTGCTTCCATGGGTCCCTGGGGAAGCTGTCTCCAGGTACTGGCATCACCCCTCTGTTACACCCACGTTGGTTAACAACAGTGCAGGTCAACCACATGACTCCTGCACCCCCAACTTATTCTTCAGCTCTCCTCCCATAAAAATTGAAATTCCTCACTCTGGGCATGTGCCAATGCTTCTAAATGCCACTACACTGCCCCTGTAGTGACTAGATTTGAGGGCTGTGTGCTGCTACTGGTACCTGAGGGAGCCCCTCGTGCCACCAGAAAGTGAGGGGATAATGCTGTCATGGAACAGGCTGGAGAGGTCTGACTCAGTGTATCTTTCTACTTGCTTTGCACACAAGATCACACAACAGAATCCCAGTCCTGATAGATTTTGGTTGTTTTTTTTTTTTTTAAATCACACTCAATTGGGAATACTTGTTTAGCCTTATTAAGTGTTTTATTAGCTCTAAAAATAGGTTCTTAAATATTTTCCAAGGTTGACTAAAATATGAAAAACAATTATATAATCAGTGTTTAAAATAAACCACAGTTTGTTATAACTGAGACCCATTCAGTGGAATAACATTTATCAAGAATCATAGCATATAGAAAATTGTACAGCCTCTGCAAACCCCCAGACAGTATTTCTTCCACTGCTTTCAAATTGAGTCATTGCTGAGTCTAGTTTTCTGATGTCCATCAGAATTCCTACCAGCAAGAGCACTGCAAAAGTGGAACACGGCCTTTGGGTGAGCAGGCTGCAAGGTTTTTAATGAATATAAAGAACTGGTCTGTTGGTGTAACCCTTTTTTATACTTTCTTATTGTTAAATGAAAACTTTTATAAATAACCTTACATAAATAATAACCTCAGAAGTTTTAAAAAGTTCACACCATCTGTCAGACCTAACTCAACATTCTCTGGTCTCTCACTGCTTAAACTGTTTCTGCAATTACTCTGGAATACAGGAATCCTTAATGTCTCTTATTGTAAGAGCAGATCATACATTTTCGGCAAGAGTTAAGCTGCAGAGGAAGATTTGGCAGTTAAGTGAAATGCATGTTACAGCTGATGCTGCCTTTTTTTTATTTTTATTTTATTGTTATTGGAATAACTGAAAAGATTAAGCCGTAGTGCAGGTAGGGCTTGAGTCATGCTTTTATCATTGCATCTCTTGGCCTGATATGAACTATATTATTAAAAATGGTAGCTCAAGCTGATTCTGTACTTTGTTTATCTTCAACCAAGCTCAGCCAAAGGATCAGCTAGCCTAGTGAAAAAATGTAGTTGAAGGCTGTGTACATACAGGCACTGCTAATTACTTTCAATGACTGTCAAATGAACATTGATGGGAACAGATTTCTTAGCATGCCTTTAAACAAAGCACTCTTATCTATGCATAAGAAAAGCACTACACAGAGCAGAGTTAATACAACATGTCAACCTATATTTTGATTTAGTTTGTTCTTAAAAAAAAAAAAAAAAAAAGGAAGTGATTTATCACCCCTTTCTGTTGCCAAAAGGAACTGCAGTACCTTCCAAAAGCTTGCGCCCTGGGAGATCCCAGTGTCAGTAGTACTGACACCTCTTTTCCTCCGTAGTGTTTACATGATCAGCAGCTTTAGTCTCAGTGACTTTTTGCCTGTAAAGGAGCCGGGTGTGTTTGTAAATGACAGGCAGTATAACCCACCATCTGCCTCTGCAGTGCCAAGAACCTGTTCGGGAAATACAGATTCCCGCTCTGGAGCTCACATCCCGGCCTTTTGCTCGTGAAGAGCTTACTCGGAGCAGCCTGTGCTACAGTGGGGAGTTCGTGGGGAGCCCTGGGATTAAAAGGCCCGGCAAGAAAAGCTTCGGAGGGAAGCAAGCGGGAGGATTTAAGGAGCGAGCAATCCCAGACGTGAAAGAAACACAAACACGCTGCGGGTTTCTCTTCCTCAGATAAAAGTACCGGCGAGCCAGCCTAAACGCTGCCCGCGGACGACTAGTCAGAACAAGCCCAAACTCCAGAGCTCGAATTAAAATGTTTCCTCTGCGCGACTGCCTCCTGCGCCGGGAGTTTCCTCGCCTGCCCCACACCTGCCCGCAGCCCTACAGCGCCCCGTGCCCCGGCAGCCCTACTGCGCTGGAGCCGCGCTGCCCGGCGGGGGCCGCGGCCGGACGGGCGCTACACGAGGGACTCGCAGACGGGCACCGAGTCCGAGTCCTGGCTGTGCATGGAGCTCAGCCCCGTGTCCGAGTCCTCGTCGTTGTCGGCGCGGTCCTTGCGCAGCTCCCCCCAGCCGCCCCCCGGGGCCGCCGCCGGCCGCCCC
>VXAY01000700.1:982146-998984 GCA_013399855.1 Oxyruncus cristatus | reverse complement strand
GCGGGGCCGCCGGGGGCGGGGGGGCCGGCCCGGTGCGCTGCGGACCCGCCGCGGTCCCGTCCGCCGCCCGCGCTCCTTCACCTCCCGGCTTTCCTCTCCCCACGTGGGCGCCCCCGCGGATAACACCCCGAGATCCGCCGGCGCGGAAACTTGGGAGCAGGTCGCCGTCGTCTCCGCGTCTTCTCTCCCCGCGCCCCGCCGCTGCCGCGAACGAGCGAGTGAGCGGCGTCGGGGGATCTTCCAAAGTGCCGAGGGACAAGAGCGAATCCTGGAGCTTCAAAGGGAGAGCCAGAACTAGTGAGGAATTTCCAGTTTTAGTAAATCATCCGCCTGTAATTAGGAAATTCATGTTTGCAAAGCACTTCGCAGATGAAATATGCAAAGGACGGGAATGTCTAAGTGTTATTAAAATACTAGCTGAGCCAGATTTTAATGGGAGCTTGCTGTGTACTTTGATGGGAGCAGGATCGGTCTCCGAGTGCGGATTAAAATGAGGAGATGTAAAAAATGGTAATAAAACACAGGGTTGTAGCACCGATTTTCATGGTGCGATTGCATTGCAGGGTTCACGGACCTGGGCTTTTCTACACGGCTAAAAGTGTATTATAGTGGGTAAAGGGGGAAATCTCTCCCAGACCTGGAGGCTGATGAGTTTTAGAGCCAATAAAACTGGTGTGCTGTGTGGAGAGGGTTTTTGTGTGAATAAGTTTTGTGTTCCAGTCAGTGGAACAGAACAGTGTAGTGGCATTGTAGCCTAACTACTGTAATTCTGCTGTTTGAAACAGTGACGCTGGGGCACACAAAATAGCGAGTTAACAATTATGCAGCCTAACGTCCTGTTCTTCCCTAAAGTAACAGGCTCGGTGTGGGCAGCTGCTGCGCCGGCTTCTCCCGTATTTATGTGGAAAGACTAGTCCTGGGGAAGGACTGGGGAAGGAAGCCTGCCTTCTGCCCTGGCTGCGTAAGGCAGCTAATTACGGTGGTGGTTTCTGACGTGCAGCCTCCTGCCCCGTGAGGAAGTGGGCAGAGGGACCACCGAATGCCAGCATTCCTGGAGCTGAAGATCACACGGATCGTGTGCCTGCCGCTAACGTCCCTTTCCTGTGTTATTGCAGGTTAAATGATTCCAAACCGAGGTGGCCACTGCGTGTTGCAACGAGGGCACACAAGGCAGGGGTGTTGGTAACAGGCTGGGTTTTGCTCCCTGACCACAGCCACCTTACGTTAAAGTTGCGTATTCCTGTCTAACGGTAGTCTGGCACTGCCAATTCCAGAGGCAAGGCATTTTGCTCTCATGGTGTATCAGAAGTGCTAGATTGCTGTGCTTTGTGTAGAGGGAATGTTTGCTGATGGAAGGTTATTCCAGAGGTGTGCAGGCTTTTTGTTCAGTGCATTGATTATGCCTAAAAGCATCATTCACTCCAGGGCAGAGGAAGGTGGGCCCAGCAGTGGCAGTCCTGTGAGAGAACAAATTGATCTTGACCAAGGGGGTCTTCAGGACTCCAGGGCAAACCTGACAGCTCACACTGCTCCAGAATGATAGGGTGTTGAACTGGAATCAGATGTGAAATGTAACCATACGATTCAGCTTTGCCTCTGGAAGGTTCAAGATTTTAAAAAAACCCTCCGGAAGAGTAGGAAAAGAAAAGCCTTGTTGCTCTCATCAGGCTGGCAGAAATTTGGAAGTTAAGACCATTCCTCATTGTCTTTTGCAGAATCAAGTGCAGCATAAGGGTTAATGAAGCAATGAGAAATTGTCCAACGTCTTTACTGGTGATTCCTTGCCTTTCCCATTTAGTTTTGATCTTGTTTTACATGTGTTTCCTATGAGAATGTCTGTACCTACTTTCTTCTGGCAAAGAACAGTTCAGGAAGAGCAGGGTGTGATGTGAAGAAACATCTTATGCTCCCCACAGGTCAAGCTGCTCCAACTTGTCTGACTGCCTGTATCTATCCAGCATCCAAGCCTGGCTTTGTGCAATGAAATTGGAAGATGATCGTTCCATCTTTCCTTGACCACATCTCTGTGTGTGGAAAACTGGCTCTATATCCCCCAGTGAAACCCCCAAGGCAGCATTGCCAGAGAGAGAATGAAGATTTTGGCAGTTTGGTCTGAAGCAGTAATTGTAAGATTAAGATTAGGGAAGCAAACACTTGGTTTTGGAAGGTATGATATATTTAGTAGATCCATGGTTAAAAAGACGGCATTAGAAATTCACATTGTTGGATCTCAAGTTTAACCATCAGGAATTTTGTTTTAGTCTCTCTGCAAACTCAGGAAACTGCCAGCAAAGCTTCAAAAGTTTGAAATGCTTATGTGCTTGAACTCCATCTGAAGCAAAGTTTGGGCCCTGCTGTGCTGAATCCCAAAAGGCAAATGAATGCAGGCAACACTTTGCCTTTCTTCCCAGAATCTTAAAGCATCCTACAGAGGATGGTTTTATCTCATTTTAAAGATAAGAATGCTGTGGCATAAAGGAACCCAGTGTCTTGCCTAAGGTTATATAGTGAGGCAGTAGCAGTGTCACAAAGCAAATCAGGTTCCTTCACTCTGGTACCATTAGTCACTAAACTCGACTGCCTAGTGCTCCGCCTCCATCCTCTCCTTCTCTCCTTCTTTTAATTATTCCATGAGAAAGGGAGATGGGGAAGAATACATTAGTTCAACAACTGCAGATGGTGATAAAATGAAAGTGCAGACTCAGCAGACAATGTGTACCTCTGGTGAAGCAATAGGAGGCAGTGGCATATGGGCTTCTTCAGGCCTCTCCTCCCTGGTGAAGCCAAACTTCCTTCAGTGCACTGTGCCTGCAGACCTGCAAGCCTCAAGTGATGTGCAGAGAGGGTGTCATTAAAATATTAAACTGGAGGGAAGGACAGCTGTTAGTTCCTCTCTTCACCCCCTCCTCCACAGAGCAGTGATGTATGAAGTGTTTTATAATTTCTGAAACAAGCATATCACATAATTTAAAGCTTAAAATGTATTAAACGGTCTGTTGTAATGCAGAGGTTGTTTTTATATTGCCGTATCAATACACAGCTGACAGCACACTCTTTTTCTGGGTAACAAACTTCCTGGACAGAATGCTATCCAAAAAAATACTGCACGGCCTATATTTCTTTGGTTTGTTTTATAAATTGCAAAAATTCAAAGTTGATGATGCTCCTAACAGCTGCCTAAGCCCCAAAAGGTGATTTATGAGCTTAATATTTTAGACTGTATTGAAAAGTTCAAGCCCAGGTATAGACTAGTTTATTTTTATCCACTGCAAGGAGAATTACAAGGCCAAGTGATGGGAAATCAGATATATTTTGGCATTTCACATGAAGTTCTTTTTCTTCCTTCTTTTTCACTGAGGCGTGCAAATAAATTACCACATCTTTTGTGATAAGAACAGCTTTCCTATTACAGGGTGGGTTAGCGAAGTGTCTTTTTTTTGTTGTTGTTGTTTGTTTGAGCTGAACTACCAGAATGAAATTGCAGCCCTGGTATTTTTAATAAATAAAATTATGCAAGTCTTTATCTTAAATCCTTTGAATCTAAACCAAATAAATACAAATGTACTTTCTGCTTCCATACTTCATATAGCAGGAACGTGGGGGAAGTCTTAGAACACTGTATTTGAGACACAGAATTCATTTCTTTCACATACATTTAAATGGAAAAAGGTGTACAGATTCAGATTGGGGGTATTTTTCTTTTTTTCCACAGTGAAGTTGCTTTTACTTTTTAGATCACTCTCAGGACAATTTATTTATTTTTCCTGAGGTTACAGTTCAAAAGAATACAGCCTAGGTGAGATGAGTAAAGGCAGGCTGCAACTGGTAATCTATTGAGCCATCACTGTCTGGAGAGGTTACTCTTTGTTGTGATGCTGAACAGCAACGCTGCTTTCCCAGCTCCTCTTCCTACATTCCTGTTAATCTGATTTTGTGACGTTTAGAACTTGGTCCCTTATACTTGTTGCTTTCCAGCACTTTGCCTCAACAAACTTGGATGAAGTCCTGGGACATGATTTGACTGTAGTGTTACAGACTGCTGCATCGGTTACTCGCCTTTACAGAATGGGAAAGGGGCTACTTGAGCTTAGAGGTCACTCTCTCATGGGTGTTTTTTTCTTTTGTACCTAGTTTTTCCTGATAGCATGGAGCTGAATAACCAAATCACGTTGGAATAACCAAATCATCCCTAGTTTATCCCTATGCATTGAATAAAGCACTTGAAAAACCACCTCGCTATTAGCAGCGGTATGCAGACTTTAGTCAAAACAGTTTGTAGTCTTAGACTTTGATTTGAAAGAAAGTTGTTCAGTTTGTGTCTGAGCAGCTTTAGGCCTGAGAGAATGCTTCTTACTTTCAGGTGTTCTGTTGAAGCCACTGAAGGAGCTGGCACTTTTGATAAAGATGACTTGTAAGGAGCATAAGGAACTCTTGAACTGCTTTTGTAAGCAATGAGCTCTCTGAACTCTTGATCCATCTCCTTCAGTCTCTTGCATCTGATGGGTACTGTCTTACTTCTGAGTGCCACCCATGCAACTGGTGTGGTTGACATATCTGGAAATCTGGAGTGATTCCCTATTTCACATCTTACATGGTACTTACATGCTTATGTGATCCATTTGGGAAGACTGTGGTGTGGTCTGTTTGCATAATAGCTGCCAATACTGGGTTATACTGCTTTGACTGCTTCATCCAACTTGTTCCTTTTTAATGTGCACACACCCAGACTACAAACGGGTATGTCAGGAGGAAACTATCTTCCAGTGAAATCAATGGGGGCTGCCTGGGTAAATCCCTCTGCAGTGCTTTCAAAGTGCAGGTACGTCTACAGGCTGCCATTAAAGAAAATTATGAAGACGTATATTTATATTTAAGTACAGCCTAGGAAATCTTGGTGTGCCAGATGTAAATGCAGGGGAAGAGACTATCCCTGCTTTGAAGGCCTAACCAATGCCATGCAGCAGGTTAGGGGCACAGCAAAGATCAGTGCTAAGCATACAGATTCCCAGCTTCTCATCTTTGACCTGAGTCTTTAACAATTTGGTTTTGTTTGTTCATTATGTTCCTCTGACTCCTAGGATGGAAAAAAATCCCTCTCCCTTTAAACCTCATGTTTCAGATTTTCTTTTCTTACTGAATGCTTTTAGTATAAATGAAGAAGAACAGAAATAGTTGAGCAAAGCAGAATTCAGCTTTTCTCTTTATCGTGTGCATAACAGATACACAAACCTTTGATTCTAAGCAAGTCAATGGAGCCGCACTACCAAGCTTTGGGGGAAAATACAAGAAAGATCAGACTCAAATGATGGCTATGACCTTCCTTCTCCAAAAAATGTTATATGTACTCTAATAGCTTAGTCTTAACTTGAATACTTAGTCCTCATTGATCAAGAAAGGAATGAAGAATTAAGTATAGTGACATTCCTTTCCTCTAGAGAGGAGTGCTGCTTACTGGGGGCTCATATCGGGGTGTCACCGAGAGACTGCCAGGCCTCACCCAGTTCACTGTTAACTGCTGCTGCTCTATGTCCATGACCAACTGGAGTGCATGGAGCTCTGCCGGAGGAGGGATGAGGAGATGAGGAGCTGATTGAGAGCCTATGGGCCAGGATTAAAGGGAGGGCAGGGACACGTGACACCCGACCAGGAAGACTGAGTGGATGAGGCAGGCAAACAGGAGCAGCCTCATGTTTACAAACCCAGGTCCTCATGGGGGACTTCAACCACCCTGATATTTGTTGGAGGGGCAACACAGCAGGGCATAAGCAATCCAGGAGGTTCTTGGAATGCCTTGACAATAACTTTCTTCTCTAAGTGCCAGAGGAGTCAATGAGGGATGGTGCTGTGCTGTTCTCACCAAAAGGAGGTGCACATGGGGAATGGGAGGCTCAAGGGAAGCCTTGGGTGCAATGATCATTAAATTGGTATTGTGTTCAGTTCTGGGTTCCTCAGTACAAGAGAGACAAGGAGTTACTGAAGAGGGTCCAGCATAGGCCACAAAGATGATGAGGGGTCTGAAGCATCTCTCTTATGAGGAGACACTGTGGGAGCTGGGCCTGTTTAGTCTGGAGAAGAAAAGACTGAGAGGGGATCTCATAAATGCATATAAATATCTCAAAGGGGTGTCAAGAGGATGGTGCCAGACTCTTTTCAGATGTCCCCAGCAACAGGACAAGGAGCAATGGCCATAAACTAAAACACAAGCTAAATTCCACCTCAACATGAGGAAGAGCTTTGTGTCAAGGGTGGCAGAGCACTGGGACAGGCTGCTCAGGAAGTTGGGGAGTCTCCCTCTCTGGAGACATTTAAAACCCACCTGGACACATTCCTGTGTCATCTGCTCTGGCTGACTCTGCCTTGGCAGGGGGTTGGACTGGATGATATCCAAAGATCCCTTTCAATCTTGATGATTCTGTGATTCTGGGAAACGGTGGAAGGCAGCAAGAAGGATGTGCAGCAAGTTCACAACCCTGGGCTTCAGGAGAGCAGACTTTGTCCTCTTCAGGGATCTTCTTGGTAAAGAACAGTGGGAAAAAGCCCTGGAGCGAAGAGGGGCCCAGGAAAGCTGTTTCATATTCAAGGATCACCTTCCCCAAGCTCAGGAGTGGCACATCCCAGGAAATTAAAAGTAAGGCAAAAATACCATCACACCTGCATGGACAAACATGGAGACCCTGGACAAGCTCAAATGCCAAAGGGATGCCTACAGAGGGCAGAAACAAGGACAGGTTGCCTGTTAGGAATATGGAGAGATTGTCCAAACATCCAGGGATCAGGTTAGGAAAGCTAAGTGCTGATGGAATTAAATATGACCAGGGACGTCAAGAAGAACAAGGAATGTTTCTATGGTTGGTGATAAAAGGAAGAGTAGGTCAAATGTGGGTCCTCTCCATAAGGAAAAAGGACATCTGGTTACCCTGGATGTGGAGAAAGCTGAGGTATTCAATGACTTTTTTTGCCTTGAGTTTTCCTCTGAGTTGTGGAAGGCAAAGGCAGAGACAGGGAGAATGTAGAACTGTAGCGGACCAGGTTCAAGACCATCTAAGGAACATGAAGGCACACAAGTCCACAGGACCTGATGAGACACATCTGCAGGTCCTGAGGGAACCGGCAGATAAAGCTGCTGATCCACCATCCGTCATATTTGAGAATTTGTGGTTTGTCAGGTGAAGTTCCCACTGACTGAAAAAGGGGAAATATAACCCCCCAATTTTGCCACAAATCATGCCTGACAAATATGGTGGCCTTCTGCAATGGGGTTACAGCAGTCACGGATGGGGGAAGAGTGACTGACATAATCTACCTGGGCTTGTGCAAAGCATTTGACGCTGTCCCACACAACATCATTGTCTGTAAACTGGAGAGGCATGGGTTTGATGGGAGAATCACTTCGTGGATATGACTTGGCTGGATGATTGCACTTGAAGGGTTGTGGTGAATGGCCCAATGTCCCAGTGAGGAGTGGGGTTCCTCAGGGGTTGGTATTAAACAAAGATGTTGTGGATGAGTAGCTCAACATGACCCAACAAGGTGCACCAACAGCCCAGAAGAACAACCATAGCCTGGGCTGTGTCTAAAGCAGCCTGGCCAGCAGGTCAAGGGAGGTGATTCTGTCCCTATACTCTGCTCTTGTGAGACCCACTGGGAGTGCTGTGCACAGTTCTTGGGCAGGACATGGACCTGTTGGGGAGAGTCCAGAGGAGGGTGGTGAAGATGCTCAGAGGGCTGGAGCACCTCTCCTATGAAAACAGGCTGAGAGGGCTGGGGCTGTTCAGCTTGAAAAAGAGAAGGTTCTGGGGAGACCTTATACCACCTTCCAGTACCTAAAGGGGCTACAAGAGAGCTGGGGAGGGACCTTTTACAAGGTCATGCAGTGATAGGACAAAGGGTAATGGCTTTAAACTGAAAGAGGTAGATTTATACATTAGGAAGAGATTCTTCACTATGAGAGTGGTGAGTGGCACTGTAACAGGTTGCCCAGAGAAGCTGTGGGTACCCCATCCCTGGAAGTGTTCAAGGCCAGGTTGGGTGAGGCTTTGGGCAATCTGGTCTAGTGGCAGGTGTCCCTGCCCATGGCAGAGAGGTTGGAATTACATGCTCTTTAAGGTCCTTTCCAACCCAAAACATTCTACTATTCTATAATATTCTGTGCAGATAGGACAATTTTAATTATTTAGCACTTCTTTGCTTTCTCATTTATCAGTTCTCTTATCCCTTGAGAACATGTTTGAGGGTCTCATGGTGACTGTTTCTTCAATTTGGACAATTCAACTCCAACAAGGTCATTCATTATCTTCCTGAGGTTTATCGTGAAGGCTTTTAGTGACTCCAGATATTCTTGCTGATTCCTCCCCTTCCCAGCCCAACTTGTCAATATCCTTTAGCATATTTATTTACTTATTTAGGAGTAGGTAAGCAGCGTCACCCCAGTAACACAGAGGATACAGAGTTTCCCATATAAGTACTCAGGTGACCTCTTTTTCAGGTCACTTTTACACGTAGGGAAGGGCCTGTAGCTTTCTGGCCTTAATGGAGGTGATGGCTAGTGAAAAGTTCTCCTGTTATTTTTTTCTGTACAGGCCAGGTAGGGAAACTTCTCTCTGTCTGCTGGGATAAAAGGCAAAACTCTTGACAGGCTTCGCTGGGAGCTGGCGCCAGAGTGCTGATGGTTGGAAACATGAGTTAGGCACGAAGCAAACATCTGTTTTCATGCTGGCAATGTGAGTAATGTGGTTCCCCAACATAACTGCTGTGAAGAAAGAGATCAACCTTGGCATTAGGCTTTGGCAAACACGTCTGACTCGCATGTGCTCACAGGCAGGCTGTGTGCACTGCATTTCCGTAAGGCAACTCTTGCAGGTACAAAGAATTTAATTATATATTATTTGAGCTGGAGAACAGTTCGTGATGCGTTCCTGTCTGTGACCATGAAGTGTGTGTGTGCTCTCTCATTCTACCACCCTACAAACACATTCACTTGGGAATTCATAAGAATCAAAAGTTTTGTGTGCAAACATAGGCACTGTCTGTATATTGAGTACAGATCTCTTTCGTGTTTAGATTAGTGACGTCCTTTTCTCCAGTGAAATACGTCGCAGGGAGCTTCCTAAAAGTGTCAGAAACCACCCTAAAATCGGGATGCTAAACTAAAGATGCTAAAATTAGGATGTATTATTGCAGTATGATGTTTCGGCAGATTAAAATGGTGACAAATGAATTCACAGTGTTTGATTGAACAGAAGTTTCATTATCTGGTATTACAAGGAAACTGTTTGATTTTGAAGTCTGTCCTATAAATGTACTGACCAGGTGACCTATTTTGCCTCTTTTGTTTGTAGGATCAATAGTTGATTTCACTTTTTATAACACAGACTTGTATTGGGATAAGATTTAAATATGTAGCTATGAATCAATATGTAAGAGATGTAATTTACTTTTCAAGTATAATGAAATCCTTACTGAAGTAAGACTGTGAGCTTATTATATTCTCCAGCCTCATTCTGCCCAGTTGTGATCTTCTAACTCTTTGCAGAAAACATTTCCAAAGCTTTTTTTTCCAAATTTTGTTTTATTTCCTTGAGAAATTTGTATCTTTGTCCTATTTCTAAACATTTTTCTTTTGTATTCTTGGTAGATCATCATAATAGTGGCCTAATTTGAAACAAACCTTTGTGAGGAGTTAAAGGGAGTAAATAAAATTTATGGATGAATAAATAAGGATACTTTAAAAACGATTTCAACAAAAGACAATGAAAAGGACTTAAAGAGAATGTGACCTGAATATAGACAGCGTGTATTTACGTGACCCCTGACCACATGCTGACACTAACGCTGGCAACAGAATTAGGTCCAGAGACCAGAAGTCTCCTTATAAAGCAAAAATCTTTCAATGATGCTATTCTTTCCCTTCAGCTAACATGTCCTGGATGGCAGAAAATCAAATGATGTGCAGCTTAAGCTGGTGGAGAAATGTGAGTGGTAATATGCAGTGTGAGAAAGGAACCTAAGTTGAAGTAATGTGGGAAAAGCCCTGGAGTTGGGTCCATGCAGTAGGGAAATAGGATGTGTTATTCTTTGAAGACTCGGTTTCCTGCGAGCCCCAGGAAGATGGTGAGATCTAAGGAAATGGTGGGTTTCCATCAGGATGGCCCAGCACAGGTCTGAACAATAACATTGTAGGAGACACCTGAATTGTTTAGCACTTGCTACATTGCTAGTTTTTAAAAAAATATTTTGCTTCGTCCTTTTCCTGAGCTTAATACGACAGAGTGAACCCTAGCTAAGGCATAAGTATGAGACTGCAATGAAAACGGTGGAGAGATGACAGCAAGTGCAGTGCAAGGAAAATAAGAGAAGGAAAATCCAGGGGATGTCAAGAAAATCAGTCTGATCTGACAGTTTCTAGAGCTTTGTTTTAAAGAAAGTGACAGCAACATTGATACAAACAAGAATTGACGCAGCACTGTAAAGTGTAGTGCACGATCCTGGCAGAATTGGGGACTGTATCTATAGCCAGAGCCTCTGTAGTGGCAACCAAGTTATTGCAGCACCTAAATCCTCATAAAACTATGCAGGTATTACATGAGGCAAGTGAAAAGACTGATTATTAATGTGCCTGCTGTGCTTTTTGCACAGGAGATTTTTCAGGTTAGTTTACAAATTGACAACTGCATTAAAAGTAAGATTGTGTTTGCCTCATTTACTTGTCACTGGGGAAAGAATGATACTCCATCCATCACCAGCTCCTTGTGCTGCAGTGGCCACTGCATTGTAATTCTCTTGTTATTGTAAAGAGCCTCCAGTCTTATCCTTTGCTTTATAAACAATTCCCAGGGAGTCCCATGGGGCTTCTGAGGTGGGTGTAGATCCTGCTGGCAGCTGATTGCTCTGGATGCCTTGCGTGCATTTCTGCTGAGTGCTTATAAAGTCAGTTGTCAAAAGCTGACTCTTCAGTGGGAAAAAATAGCACCAGAAGGCCCCATTTACAGTGTTTCCTGTTGAATGGCCATTAATGACTGAAGAGTCATAATTCTTTAATGATTTAATATTTGCCATCTGCAAAGGCTGCTGTTTAATGGCACATACATATTTTGCATCTAGTGTGGACTTGAGACTTATGTGTCACTAATTAGTACATAAAATAATAAATAAAGTTAATTTGGCTGTGTTTTATATGCAGAAAACAAATGAGTCTGTTACTTCTACTAGGAATATTCACATAAATCAGATTTTTAGTAGCTTAATTAACTTCTTGAAGTTGTGATGACTTACATCAGCCTAAGCTTTGGTCCAGACACCTTTTTGAAGCTGTGTTACCTACAGTTTCTTGCTGTAATTCAAGGCAACCTTTGAATCCTATGTACTTTGCTTTAGCAAGGAAACATAACTTTATTTCATTTATCATGAGAAAATGCACTTTTAACTCCAAAACCTGATCAGCTAGTTGTTTTTAAGTAGAAGGCACTGGATAAACTGATACTAATTGAACTAAAAAAAAAATCTCAACTACAAAATTTAACCCCCCACACTCTTATGACAAGTCCTCTATTCTTTTCAGTCTTTTATTCCTCCATTTCATTTCTATCCTGCTTGTACCAGCACCAGTCATTGGTTTTGGCAGTGTTTCTTAACCTTTGAGCAAGAAAAGTTAAGTGTCTTTTCTCCATCCTAGAGTTTTAGCACTCTTGACAGCTTGAGGTCTGGTTTTCCTAAGGAACTTGTCAGAATTCGGTGTACTACTCGGAGACAGAGACTCAGACTTGTCAAGTTGCTTACTGCTTAGAGCTCTCTGCTTTGGGTATCCAATCTCCCAACATGCTGCTTGGCCACTGCTGTGCATGATCCAGCTCTACTGAAACACTCCTACTGTGGACTATGAAAGGTGTTATACAAAAACAACAAAGCAAACAGATTAATTAAAAAAAAAAATAGGAAAACTGAATCCATCACTGTAGGGTTTGGGTTTTTTGAAAAGAAAAAAGGGATAAAAAAATGAAAGCCTTGCATATTTGGCAGAAACCCTAACATTAATAGCATAGAAGCAGTGTCAGGAGTGAAAAATAGACCTTATTGAAAATCCCAGGAGAATTTCATTCTGAGTGAGTGAAGGCTTGATCTTGGGTTGCTGCCACGGGCTTCAAGGAAAGCTGGAGATGCTCAGAGCTATATGGCACAATCCTTCAGTCTTCATAGCCTAGCAGAAGCCTAAGTCTCATCTTTCCCTTATTAGAATACCAGCTTACTCATACTGCAGACCAAGTCAGTGATATGAGGCCTTTTGGCTGGAAGTTGAAAGGAAGCTGAAATCCTATATCAGTGTGTTTGACAGTGAGGGTCTTAAAATACAGCAGACTAAATCCTGAGAAGTGGAGCCTACCTGCAGCTGGCTGGTGTGATACAAATAACTGGATACCTACAAAGCTTCCACCATCTTTAATTAGAGTGGATTTGTATGCAAACTTTTAATCCGAGGATTGAGATGAAACCTGAGTGCAGAGTTTGCTCATATCCTAAACCTTCTGCTATGGATAGTTTTCTTTATTCATAGGGCTTATTATGGTTTCCAAATGGCAGGTTGGAGGCCTTCAGGTAAATAGGGCTCTGGAAAGGTCACAGCCAGGTCCTGGTCCTGTCAGGCTGGTCACTGTATAGCAGGTGGTTAGAGACGTCTGTCCTTTGGGAATGGGAATAGTTAAAGGCATGTCAGGGAAGAGAGCACTTCTGTTCTACACAGGGAGAATGAGGATGCAGAAATAGAGCAGGTATGTTTGAAAGTGTACTGACTCTGCATTTCCATGTCTCACTTGTGCCTTTGAAAACCAGCTTTTCAGTGGCAGACTTGCCCCACTTGGGGAGCGTTGAGGGGGCAGCCCCAGCCCAGGGCACAGAGAACAGCTTTGTGCCCTGACGCCAGAGGTGCCATCTCCTTCCCCGCTGCTGCCCTCACTGCACCACAACCAGCCTGGACAAGCTGGTGCTGGCCAGCTAAAAACAAGGAAGTGACTCCCACTGCTATTCCTTTGGGGCCTGTTGCCCTTTAGTGGCCTCTTTCCACGGTGCTGCAGAATCTTCCATAGCTGGTGTCCAGCACAGAGCCAGGTGTGGCTGAATGTGTTTGAAACCCGAGTCTGTTTGATGGGTGGAGGGTGGTGTGAGCAGGATGAAGGATGACTATGGCTGTGTAATGGAATTGATTTGAATTCTCTCTAGCAGTATTTGGCTCCTGCCTCCCTTTTCCTTTTCAATCAGTACAGTAGAAAATTCGTTTGAAGGGAGATAATTTTACAAAGTGCTGAGTTCAGTGTTCCAGAGCCTCTGGCATTCAGCAGGAGACTTGCATGCTTTTAATCTATCTCCTGTGTTCCTATATTAAAGGAAATGTTTTCAAAGTGATTTGAGCAAGTTACCTGTGTGAAACCTGTTAACAAATAATAGTATATACTTGTGTAACAGTTATTTCACTTTCAAAGTTTGCCCTTAGGAGCAGAAGAGATTTTTCATTGCTAGAAATACTTCTTTTTCTTAAAAAAAAAAAAAAAAAAAAAGAAGAAAGAAAAAAAAAGGCTCTTGTGTGTGATTTTTCATTGCTGTCTCTTCTGCTGGCTTTAATCATTGAAACCTCCCACCAAGGTCAAGGGGAGTTCTGGCTGATTTACAGACTACAGGAACTGGAAAGTTGATGCAGATTTAGTCACTGTTTCCATAGAACCAAAGGAAACAGTGGAGGCAAGAAGCAGATCTCAGACCCAGGGAGCGTCTCGATCATTTCCTCTTCACCTCTCCTTGAGAGAGAAGATCCCCACTGATTTGAAGGGGGAATTCTTTAAGAGATCCTGCCCACATGATTGCAGCATTTTCCTGTCAAAAGCGGATCTTGTAACCGTGTGTTTGGGCTGGTGAATGCTCTCATTTCCCAGGGGGTTGGAGAATGCTGAAGTGAGTAAGTCCCACAGACAGTTTGACAGGTTGTAGCTATGGTGAAAAGTGTATCACAAGTATGCATGTATGATGTTGCTTCTTACAATTTCAGGTTGGGGAAAAAAAAAAAGGCATTTCTGCAACATTTTACATAAACTGAAAATAGACAAAATGGCAGCTATGACAAACTGTGAGGGAGTCATGAGTGGTGGAAAGTAGAGGATATGTGATGGGACAGTCATGGAGCAGCAGCCTTATTTATATCCCTGAAAAGAATGGCTCATCAGCAGACTGCTAAAATTAAATATATCATTATTTGGTTTATCTGTTGTTAGTTCCCATCAGGAGTAACTGAGCAACCTCAAGAGTCAGTGTCTTCAGCTGACATCTGTTGTAAACCAGATAACTGCAGCCTGGTAATTGTAACACCAGCTTTCTGTGCTCATTCAACATGTTCTTTGGAGAATCAGTGCTGGGGAAACTTTTATGTAGTTGTAGCTTCAAGCTAAGACTTTTCTGATATTCAGTACTTAGCAGGATCTCGTTTATTCTGTACAGTGTAAGTCTGCAGAGCTATGGCCAATCTTCAAGCACTGTGATTGTGAGTCCTCTTTAATTTCCTTAAGCTGGTGGAAACCTCTCTAGAGGTAAAGTAACAGGGAGCAACAGTGATCAAGTGAGGCACAGAGCATGTTTGCTATCCTGCCTTGTCTCTCCGTTCTCAGAAACTCCCTCTGCTGCCCTTACCTCTCTGCTCTTAGCACTGTGCTCCCCTCCGGGCCTTGTCTCCCAGTAGAGCAAGAAGGCTGAGCTCAGATTTGGCTGTGTGAAGAGCAATGTGACACGGCCTAGAAGAGTTGTGTGTGTGAAGGAGATGGCCATTCAGGGAATGAACAGTTTGCTGTCTGCTCAGCACAATGTGATGCTGTTTCTGTGATTTTGGTATAATCATAAGACAAAAGCGCAGGGTCCACAAAGAGAAAAAATGGGGGAGAAAGGGATATTGCTAATGACATTACTCCGTGGGAACAATCTTTTGCTGAGTGAGGTGTGTGCACTGTTGTTTAACTACTTTTGCATGGGTTGTTTGACTTTTCCAATTAGTTTTGCCAAATGCACCTGTAGCAATAAAACATGGCAATGTAACTTAACAGTCCTTCCTTCTGGAAAGAGAATTCCACTGCTGATTTTCTAATTTCACATTCCATCAGTACCTCTGCTGCCACCGTTTTGTGTAGAAGTAATTTTTCTGCAGATCTGTTCCATCATTAGGGCTCCTTCTAATTTGAATAGCTGCTCACACTGGCTGGGGTAAGATTTAGGCCCACAGTAATAGAATCTTCTTCCCAACAGGTATTGAGGAAAGGTTTTCCCCCTTCTTCCCCTCCACTCTGTTTGACCTGGCACCTTCATCCCAACTTACTCTGCTCTGCATTGTTTGGCTCCTTCTGCAATATGTTGATGCCCCTCCTGTTGTCTTACTGATGTTTTCTCACATTGGCTTAGTACGGGTTAAAAATAGGCAGCAACCTGTTCCTTTCCAGGTATCAGAATAAGTTTACAGAGTGTTGGAGAGAAGGGTATCGCTCCATGGCTTCTGATACCAACCCCCCACCAAGCCTTCTCCAAAGCCCAGTGCGGTCACTGGGAGTCTGGTGGCCGTTGGGGCCAGTCCATAATCCTCCTGTCACTACGGAGTTAACGCATTGATTCTGAGGCTTGTGTTTTAAAGTACATGAAAGGTTTTTAATTGTATATTACAAACCATATTGGAATGACTCCAAATGTATACCTTACTCCCACTAATTTTCTAGTTTTCTACCAGCCAGACCTAGGGCAAGCCCCCACCTAGCCCCACACCAGCGTGGGCGGCATTGGCGTGTCTCCCTCCCAGGACATTGGGCTGCAGTTCTGGTTGCTGCTGTTCTCCAGCCACTTCTAATGCCACTTGCCAGAAGGCACCCCTGACTTTCTGCTCAGAGGGAATTTCACTAATTTGGTGAAATATATTCCTTGCCGAGATGTGTGTGTGGGAACTGCCTTCCCGGGAGGTGCGGGAGCTTTAACTCGTAGCCGTCCCATTGGTAATTCTGATGCCTTGAGCAGCACCTGCTGTAGATGGCTGGATGCAGCACTGCATCTCCAATTTCAGATTCCTGCTGGATTTTTGTGTCTCCCGCCTGCAGCCCCTTGCCGGGTTCCCGTATGGTCACTGACTGTGTCCATATGTGACTCCTTATGGTCGCCACCGCGTTCCTCAGCGGTTGGCAGGGTTAGTTTTGATATTGGGGGAAAATTCTTTACTGTGAGGCACTGGACCAGGTTGACCATGAAGCTGTGGCCGCCCCAACCCTGGAAGTGTCCGAAGAACACGTTGGACGGGGCTTGGAGCAACGCGGTGCAGCGGGAGGTGTCCCTTCCCGCGGCAGCCCGGGGCTCTATGTGGGTGACGTCCCTTTCAACCCAAGCCATTCTGTGACCCTGGTGCGCTGCTGTGGCTCAGGTGCCGTGTGCCGGCTGCTGGCGCCTCACCAGTCGCGACAGGGCGGCTGTCGCGATGTCGCCTCACGGAGCGGGCCGGGCCGGGCCGGGCCGACCTGGGCGGTCTCTGGCGCCCCCTGCCGGCGGGCGTGGGCGCCGCTGAGGGCAGCGGCCGCCTCGTCCTCCGCTTCCAAACTCGAGGGATAAACCCCGGACAGTTTCCCTAAAACCGGAGCGCTCCGTCGCCGAGTGCCCGGCACGAAACCCTCCCGCGTGCCCACACCCTGCCCGGGGGCTGTGCTGTCCCCGGTGTGCTCTGTGCCCGCCCTGCCCGGCCAGCGCAGGTGTCAGTCTGTGCCAGCCTTAGCCTTTACAGCAGTTACAGGCTGGACAAAAACAACAGGAAAAATAGCTCCCTGGTGTGACATTCCCCCCCCCTC
>VXAY01000700.1:913893-982013 GCA_013399855.1 Oxyruncus cristatus | reverse complement strand
CCCTCCCCCCGACCAGTTTTTTCTAACAGATTCCCCGAACCTTCTCTGGGTCCCTGACTTCGTTTTCAGGGCTGAGAAAGGCAGAGAGTCAGCGGACAGCCAAGGGGAGAGAAGTCATGACAAGAACGGCTCCTGCTTGTGCTGGGAGGTCACAGAACAGTTCCAGAGCTTCTGGAAGAGTTCCACAGAAGAGTCCCAAAGACAGACTTATCACAGGGCACCAACAGGGATCACGTTGCCTTGAGAGGCTCCCTGTTAGAGTTCTCCTTTGTAACCCGGACTGGAGAGAGCTATGGTGGTTGAATGCTATGTTTCGTCTTCAGTGTATTTTCATGCTACTGAAAGGAAAGCTTTAGCATAACCATATCATCTTCTGGCAGCAGAAGACAGTTTGTAAGCTAGGACAAGTGGTAACTAAACTAGCACAGTCTGCACATTGTGGTCTGAACTCGTACCTCTTTACCAGAGAAGTTTATTTTGAGATCTTGTAAAGATGAGTAACTGGCTACAGGGCTTCATGTGACAAGGAAAGGTCAAGACACTCATTACAGCACGGGAGCTCAGCTCTGCCAGATCCCAGCACCAGGGTCCACTCATACCCAGCAATTCAGCTGCAGATTCCCACAGCTCCATCACACACACACACACAGTGACAGTGGAGAGATTTGCATAAATTTTACTGGTAATGAAATGAAATGGAATGTAAAAAAGAGGAAAAGTAATTAAGTGTGGTAAATATGATTGCAAGAATTTATTCATGAAAGTAGAGAAGTGAGGCAAATTCATTTCTCACTTACAGTAATTTTCCTTGTGTTTTGCTGTGAGGATGATCAGTTCAGTTGCAGACTGCTTTGACAGAAAGCTGATTCTCATGTAGCAATGTGTCACCTGTAAATCAAAGTAGGCTCTTGAAATTAGTGAATTACATATTTAGAATTAAGGATTTGGTCAAATATTTTGACAGGAATAAAAAAACCAATTTTTATGGTTTTTTGTTCAGCATCAGTGTGTGTTTTCTGTGTGTTGAAAGTGAGCTCTATGCTTCTTAGAACTCATGATGGTTAAGGGAAGTGATTTTACTCTCCTAATCAGATCTCTTACTTCTGAAGGTGGTGTGATCTTTTCTCTGTGCTAGCCATCAAAACCATTTGTGCCAGAAGTTGGATGATATGAGTAATCTTGCAGTCAACACTCACATTTCGTAAAGGAGGAGTGCCTAAAGAGGTATTTAAATGAGATGGGCAGATGGTTCAGAAAGTGTTTTTCACAGTGATATTTGCACTTGCTGGTTTTTGCACAGGCAGCCTCCAGCTGCTGGGTTTCCTCCCCTCCCTCTGCAGTCACATCTTAAGTCTTATGTTCAGTTTTGGGCCCCTCACTACAAGAAAAATATTGAGGTGCTGGAGTGTGTCCAGAGAAGGGCAACACAGCTGGAGCACAAGTCCTATAAGGAGCAGCTGAGGGAACTGGGGGTGTTTAACCTGGAGAAAAGGGGGGTCAGAGGGGACCTTATCATTCTTTACAACTACATGAAAGGAGGTTATAGCAAGATGGGTGGTGGGTCTCTCTTTACAAATAACAAGAGATAGCACAAGGGGAAATAGTCTCAGTTGTGTCAGGGGAGGCTTAGATTGGATATTAGGAAAATCTCTTCACTAAAAGGGTTGTAAAGCATTGGAACAGGTTGCCCGGGGAAGTGGTAGAGTCACTGTCCCTGGAGGTATTTATAAGATGTGTAGATGTGGCACTTGGGGATCTGCTTTGCTGGTGGACTCAGCAATTCTGGGTCAACAGTTGGATTCAATGAGGTCTTTTCCAACCTAAATGATTCTATGATTAAGGTCAGAGATGAACTTTAGCTACAGTAGTAATCAACAGCTCTAACATCACAGTGTCAGGGAGCGCTATTATTCTTCCTGCTTAGCCTGGCTGACATCTAGCATAGGGACAATAATTTTTATGTAGCTCCAAGTTCTGTGTCCCCAGGGAGTCCTATATAATAAGATTCAAAAGAATTTTTAACATTTCTCCCTCATACAGTCTAACTGTGTAAAAGCTCTGTGCAGCAAAGTGATGATGGGATGCTTCTGTTTAACGGAGAAGAATTCGAAAAATCTTTCTTTTGTTACGGAGCAGGTGAGGTTTTCTACCATTCCTTACTCCTCCTTGAAATCAAACTCAACTTCCTAAATACCTCTATGTAGGGTCTCCGCTCAGAAAATGACAGGTGTTGGTATCTGTAAAATGTATAAAGTGACCTCCTGCCTGCAGTCAAAGACTTATACTCTAGTATCTCTTACAAATACTGGAATTTTTCTGTCACATCCATTATCTGTGGTGTAGATTATTTCCTTCAGGCCCACAGACTTTCATCTGCCTCCAAATCCACCTTATTTTGTGGCAGTATATAAGACTTGACAGTAGCCTCATCATCACGTGGAGAAACACAGAACTGAGCGAATTTTGTGGGAACTGTTTAGATGTAGTACTCCACGTGGCCAGGGAGTGCCCTTTAACTGGCCCTTTCCCTGCCTTGTACTTCTAATAATTTTATTTAGATTTTCTAAATGAGACAGGCACTAGCAGTCCCTGAGTTGCTCCATGAGGCTCAGCTCCTCTAACACTTCGCTGCTGATCATTATCCTTTGTTTATAGACCCTCTGCCAATTTTCCATCCTGTGACTGCTTATGTCTGAGGCGGCTTGAACCAAGTACAACAGGGAGCTGCTGCAGCAAACCCCTTAATAAAATCCCAAAAGCAAAGTCCTGTCGTGCTCTTTGCACCCACTAATTTTGCAGTGCAGTAGAACTGAAGTTTGTGCAACAATATTTCTTCACAATTGCACATTGTTTGTTGCTCAAAGCAGTCTCCGGTACAGGATTTGTAAATTTTGGCCCTAGGTATTGTTAATGTTTTACGGGTGTCTGAAGTAATTGAGGGGACTGGTGCTGTACTTGCTTTGTTCCTCTGTGGCAGGTACTGCAGTGAAGGTAATTTCTTTAGTGATATTCCAATGAGACTTACAGTGATGCACTTCAGGGCTGGTGGTGTTTTCGGGAACTGACATTAATGTGAGGTCAAAATTTAATCCCCTACTGCACAAGTGTTTATTTCCTGTGTATTTTACAGTATGTTTGACCTTAAATAGCTTTGTACTTGAGGTAGAACTCCCACTCTTGTGTCTACAGTACAGGCTTACCAACAGTTTTTATTCACTGGTTTGTTGGTTACTCTGTTGGCTGGTTTTTCATGACTCTTTCAAAAATGATCAGGTATAGGCAAAACAAGCTTAATAGCCAGACACAAAGACAACAAAAATCCCCCCACTTGAAGAGCATCAATTATTTAATGGTATTTAGGCTCATGTGCTGCTTTTCATCCCAAAGCACTTTACAAACATTAATTCTTATTACTGGTAAGCAATCTAATTTTTTTTTATATTCCAAATCCCTTCTTCTCTCCAGCTTCCAAGACACAGGGATCAGTCCCTAGACACTTCACTAGAATAGGAGCTGCAGTGACTAAGCAATCAAAATAGTTGCATGACAGGTTTACCAGTCTCCTCTGCCAAAAAAGCCGCCCACCCTTTTCTTGGTATTCAAGGCACAAAGGTTACAAGACTGAGTATAAGTTACACTGGGTTGGTGTCACCAGAGAGAAGTCTAATAAGCACAGTCCTTGAGGGCTGGTTCTCTCTCTTTAATGACAAAGAAGCAAGAGATCTCAGGGTGAGTTTTGGAAGTTTCATTTCCAATTAAGAATGTGCATTTTTTAAAATGTCAAAAAATGTATCAGTCAAGAACATACATGGAAGCACCTTGTAAAAGTCTGGTTGTCTTCTGTTAGGCAGATTCATATGGTTGATTATGGTGTTTGTTTTGGGAAGACTTTGTTGCTTTGGGTGTATTCCATCCCCTTATCAAATACACCTGTGTGAAATACACAGGTGAATCACCTCTTCAGTTGCCTGTGATAGGAGTACAAAGGCAGAGCTTTGCCTTGGGAACCAGCCACATCTTTGATTTCAGTTCAGATAACAGCGACTGGCATCATGAGCAGCAAGAGGAGGAGGAGAACTGATTGAGGGTGCAGCCTCCAGGTACTGGCTGGGCATGTTTGATCTCAATGTAGTGCTTGTTCACAGGCTGCCATTAAATGTTGACACGCAACTAGGTGGGAATTCGAGCATACAGAACATAACAGGGTCCTGAATAGTGCTATGTGTGTTTGTGTGTGTGTTTTTGTTATGCACCTTGTATTTGTTCATACTGAGTAAATGGTACTGTAGAAAGTAGTTTAGGCATTATGTTACCAAAAAAAACCCCTAATGCTGTGAAATGTTAACTCGAGAACCAAATTCTGCCTTTATGCAGGCAATCATAATTCCATGGAAGTGAATGGCTCAGGTTGTATCTTAAGGCTGATGCAGTTTCACCGTGGCTGAATTGGTGCTGCTACATGTCAATCTAGAGTTCCTTTTTCTGCTTTGTTTGTTGGATTTGGGTTTTTTTGTAAGTAGAAATTTGGCATTGCTGTACTAAACTTGTGTAAAAATAACATCTTCTTTCTTAAAAAAAAAAAATATTGTCGTAATAAACCTAATTATCCTAAAGGAAAAATATTTCCTATGTGTTTGTTCTGGCATTGTGCCTCATCAGAGCTGGAGCTGCGGATTTCTTGCTCTCTCTGTCAGAGGACATCAACAGCAGAATGTCATAGCCAGGGATGTCTCTGAGGCAGCTGCTCTTGTGCATTGTGAGCAGGCACCTGGATAGTGCAGGTTAGGGAAGAGAGTGGGACCACCATCACTAGGAGATGTGCTGGAAATGTTTCCTAACTGGAATATTTTAGAATTTTTTTTTTTTTCCCTACAAGCTAACTCTTTTCATGGTGACAACATTTGCCTTAAAATACAGCATTCTCAACCAGCTCTGCCTAAAAATCCTGCAAAAAATCCCAAATTCAAGCCCAGCAATGCAGTGACATTTTTGCATGATGCTGCCAGTATATGAGGAAGCATTTGGTGTGTAAAAGGTGAGCAGCTGGCTGCTGTGTTATGGTTATCACCTGCACTGTGCGAGGCCGGAGGGAACTCGGTGTCAAGACTGAAATAAATGAGACATCCTCCCCTGTCACCTGCCATGCAGTGCCAGTCTGTTAAGTGAGAGTCTGACAGTAGGGTGATTTTGTGTCATGTAAACCTTCAGGACAGCAGTGAGTGGCAATTAGCTGGTCCTCACCTAAGTCTTGTTGCAAAGCCCAGCAGTGGCTGGAGTGTGGCTTTTCCCACCAGAAAGGAGTCAGACACAGCAGTGTCAGTTCTGTTCCAGCCGTGTCCTCCTGAGGGGCAGCACTCAGTGTCCCTGTGTCAGCCAGAGGAGGGATGACAGCCTGCCAGAAGGGAAGAAGGAATTTCAGTTGTTCCTTCAGCAGTTTCCCATGTGTAGGTGTGAAAAGCCATGAGAGAAGTGAGCTTTTTATCTCTTTGTTCAGAACAGGCAGCAAAAGATGCTGAAGAGGCTGTCCAAGTTGAATACTGGCAAAAATTATGGTTTGTGGTTTTGTTGTTGTTTGGTTTTTTTCTTCTGGTGGGAGGGGCACGGGGAGGGTGGGGAATTTTTGCAAAATCTCAATGGTTTCACCAGCAAATTTAGAGATTCGCTTTGTTCACATCTGTAAAACATAGTAGAATTAAGAAAGGAGAGTTCGAAACTAAGACAAATTACAAAAAGGCAGTTCTAGCCATAGATTTCAGGTTCCAATTTGAGCATATCATCAGAGCCCAATGTCTTAATTTATTTCAATTAAAGCACCTCTTTTAGAAAATGCAACCGAATTTTAATTTAAGATTTGTAATGAGGTAAGGTCATAAATCCTAGTATGCTTTTCCAAAGGTTTAAACTTTTTTTAGAAAACTGTAACATGTTTCTAGTGTGAAAGAAATAACAGCTTGTATTTAACTAATCCCTCATCACACCCCACGTCATTTTCAATTTCACTGCTTCTCAGAATGAAATCTACTGTCTGTAACACTTGGACTCAACCAGTAAAACTCTTGGGTGGTACAACCATGTTCCAACACTTAATAAGAAGTTAGATTTAATTCTGGGCCAAATTTTTCTCTGTAATACCTCAGGCATGCTGGCTGTAAGGTTTTTGGAAGCCCTGGGTGCACCACCTCTACAGTCACAGGCAGGCAAACCTCTCCTGAACAGGTCACCTGTGCAGAGTTGTGAGGATGATCCAAAAGCCCAAGGCAGAAGTACCTGAGCAGTGTGTCTGTGCACTTTATCCCTGCATATATGTGTTTGTGCCAGGTGCCTGGCAAGCCGGGAAACTGAGTATCTGGCAAAGGAGGCAACTGCTGTGAAAAGTGTCCTGTTTGACTTTTAAGGTCAGATTTAGGGTTTCACATTAGAATACGAATATTCAGTGTCATACAAGGTGTCTGGTAACCCGTACAGTGGGTCATACACTCATTTTAAACTGTCCAAGTTGAATATTGGCATGTGTAGGGGTGTTGATGTCCTTCCCACTGCTTCATGCTACTGACAGTCGTCAGCAGCACTTCAGAAAAAAACATAGCACAGTATCACAGTCGTTAAGTGAGGACTCCTTCTGAGGTGGTTTTCATTATTAATTCCCAGAACAGGGCAATGACTGGTTATAGATCCTTTCCACGTTGGACACAAAGACACTGAGGTAGATAGGTGGGCTGCAGCATGTCAGAGGATGCTGCCCACTGAAAGCTTGCAGCATCTCAGGTGAGGAAACCAGGAATGTCCTTTTAACCCTTCTCTGTGTGCTCACCCAGACAATTTGCAGATGGGACAGGGTATGAGGCTCAAATCTAAGGATTTCATTGCACCTAAGCAGACATATGGAATGAATAGGCTGAAGTGTATTGCTGAGAGTTCTGTGTGGGCAGCAGTGGGAGCAGCCTCAGAGTCACACGGGACTGAACACAGTGTTACACAGACCTTCTGTGGTATTTTAGTAGGTTTTCTGTTCACAAATTGATTGATTCCTGTGTGCATAAACAGTGGGAGGACAGACAGACCTCTGGCATTTGGAGAGTTTAGTAAATTTTAAACTTTTCTTTAAAATTTTTGAACATTAGATGTATCTGCTATGTGGGTGTTGGGAGCTTTTCATGGCTTCTTAACTCCATTGAAGTTTGCTGTGTTGGTACATTTTGGTTAGCTCATAGAACTTCCCATCTTTCAGCACAGAGAAAAAGGTGGAAAAACTTTCTCTGAAAAAAAAAACATTAAAATCCATCTTTGATGGTGCCTTCATCAAGTCTTAAAG
The DNA here is from genome assembly GCA_013399855.1 of Oxyruncus cristatus. Lineage (NCBI taxonomy): Eukaryota > Metazoa > Chordata > Aves > Passeriformes > Cotingidae > Oxyruncus > Oxyruncus cristatus. The sequence goes on along the minus strand of VXAY01000700.1, from coordinate 974,701 downwards.
TTACCACGGGGCTCAGCTCAGTTCCCCTCACTGTCCTCCCCTGTACGGTTCAAGGTCTTCCCAGCCTCTGCTGTATCAGAAGAGTTACTGGAGGAGGGATGGAAGAACTCTCAGTTCCAACACTTTGACTGAAGAGCCTCCAAAGAGTTTTCAGAGGATGACAGCTCATAGGCCAAACTTTGAACCCAAATGCAGACGTTTACCACACAGCTCCTGCTGAGTACAGACTCCGGAATTTGGCGTTGCTGCCTTGGGCTCTCCAGGATTTCAACAGATGTAGTGCATTGATTTAATGTTTAAAAGGGAACCCTGCTGTGGCTTCCACAGCTTGTTTCATCGCTTTAGAAATCAAGCAGTAACATACAAACAATACAAGCAATTTTGTGTTATAAACAACATCCAATGTTTAGGGAATTGGGATTAAAATAAAACATCTCCAAGACTCTTGGCATTCCCTTGTCCTCCATCTGGAGATTGTTTTCTTTTTCTAGACTCTTCTCACTTTTGTCTATTTCTGAATTTTCAGTATTTTCCTTGTAACTCTGGAATATCTTCAGTTTGCACTTTTTCTTTTTTAAAACCACACGCTAACCTTGATAGGGCTTGTTGTTTGCCCCAAATAATTCAGAGCTAATAAAAAGGTTAACTTCACCCATGTGAAAGAACAATGTTTGTGCAATGCACACTCCGTAGTGCTCCCTGCATTGTACCATATACATATGCAATAAGGCAGCCCACAACAAGATCAATTCTGTGTTGACATCCACGCTGTTGTTTTTACTCTCTTGGGACCCAGTGCTTACACGAGTTATACCAGCCTGCATGTGGTATGGGGAGGAGGCCATCGTGCCTCTGAAAACACTCCTAGAAACAGAAAAGCACAAGAGCATAAAATATTTGACTATTTGTTTTCAAGGGGTTGCTTTCAGAAGTATTCAAAGGAATTTGAAGAAATAAATGCAGGTTCCTTTACCTCTACTGCTGTGTCAGTGACATGATTACACCTCCAAAGAAAAATCATGGAGCTAGAAAAGATAAAGAGAAAGGCAGGCAGGGTAGCGAAAGATATGGACCCCCCTCTGTGTTGAGCATGACTTGAGGTTTTGTTGAGCGTTACATGAGGTCTCTACCTTAAAAAACCCCAACTGAATGGGGATGAGATAGAAGAGTATAAAAATTGTGCATGGAGTGGAGAGTGTGATGAAGAAAGCGTCATTTACCTTTTCCCATATTTCATGAAATAGGTGGCAGATCTGAAAGAAATTAAGATACACTTCTTCAAGCACAGCGTAGGTACACCATGGGCTTTACTGCCAGAGGGTGCCATCAATGCAGAAAGTTTACCTGGATTCAGACTAGACCCATTCACAGGAGGAAGCTCCACCAAAAGCTATCAAACACGCTTGTTACCATCTCTAGTTCTGGGAGAATATCCCTGCGTATCTGAAAGCTGAAAGAGTTTGTCAGGGAAAAAGCATATAAGCTTCTTCTGTTTTCTTACTCTTCCATCTGCCATTCAGCACTGCTGAGACAGGATACTGGGCTGTGAAGTCCAGCAATTCTTATGTTTCTAGTTGAAAACTTCATTTCCTTCAAGTTAGCTTTTTTTTCTGTCTTCTACTGTTTCTACCACACTTTTCAGTTTTTCCATCTACCAAGCCGTGTTCTTTGCTACTCTAACTACCTCTGCTATTTTCTGCTTTCTTCAGCTCCTCTTCAGAGATTGTTTGGCTTCCAGAAGATCTTTACTGTGAGACTTAGAAAAGAGTTTAGCAGCTTGACATCCATCTACATTTTCCAGTTACCAGTGATCTGGGGGCTAAACATGAAGTACCTCAAAGAGTAGTTGAAGTATTCACTCCCTGATCAAGTAGGTTTGTTTAAGGTTTCTCCTATCTGCTTACTAAAGAATGGGAATATGCAAGAGTTCTGTTGTTGCTACCACTTTACTTGTTCGATTGCTTGTTAAATTTTTATGCCTTTGGCTGAGGGGTGACTTTTAAAAAGCGAGGTGTTGTGACTGCAAGATTGGGCACAGCGGGGATCACGAGAAATGCCAGATGGAACAAAATTATTCCGATTTTTGATCCACAAAGAGCCTAACTGTCAGTCATGCTGAGCATCCAGCAGCTCCCGTTGAGATCAGTGGCCCCAGGCCAATCCTGCTCGAACTGCTTAGTTTAGTTCACTGCCTTGACATTACCGCCGAACCTGCCTCCCACCACAGCTGAGCTTTAAGAGTACAGAAAGAGATGATACTGTCAATAAAATCAGGAGATGCAAGGAAGCCCTGGAGACAGGCAAGAGATTGATGCCCTACTGTTTCCTCCTTTTCCTTTTGAAGCTCTTTTGCATTTTTCATTCAAGTGCTGTGCGTCTTTTCTGTTTACCACAGCTCTACTCTACTCTGTCAGCTCTATTCTGATTTAGTAGGACCTGGCAGGAAACTGATTTGGAAGTATAAATTTGCATCTCAGATCACAGACTGAAGTCATACTTACTAAGTCTTTTCTCTGTTTTGTAGCACTGTCTTATGACATATTATGGGGGAAAACCCCCTTGTGATTATACTTGCTTGTGGTACATGGAAGGGCATGGCTACAACAAGCGGAACAGTTCCTAAAAATACACTTAGTATTCACTCAGAAGGTTTATTGAGGGGATTGTTTTGTCTTCTGGTTTGTTTTAGAGTGTTTTCCAGCCAGCAGTTCAGTTTTATTTTGAAGCACATCAAAATTCCAAATCAAAATACACCTTAAATTGAAATAGCAAACTTCAGGCCCAAAAGTAAGATTATCTGGATGTTTGTGTTCATGTCTGGATTTAGCCCACTCCTGAGAACAGCAGAACTGTGATGCACATTTGAAGTCCAACCTAATGATTTTATTTGAATCTATCTCTGTAATAAAATAGTAAAACACTTACTGACATGTTTAGAAGAGTAAATGTCCGTTCTTCGTTGAAGGTGGTCTGCTGCTCTGCCTGCATGAAGATAAATTGTTTGCAGGACAGGAGGATCCCTTCAAAAGATTCACAAGCAACAGAGGATACAAAAACTTCAAAGAATGAGGCTGGGAGGGAAACAATGAAAATAACGAAAAACTTGAAAACTTTGTTCACTGCATCTTCAGCATATAATTTTGTTTCATGGATGCACTCTGCTCTGTTAACAGAAGTGTAATCCTGTGCTCACCTGTGAGCAGGGAAGGACATAAATCTAAAATTCAGTGAACAGAGTGCTTTCTTTGGAAACCAACCTTTTAGCATAAGCTGGTTTGAATTCTGCTGTCTACGTGGTCAAAGCCTTACCTGAGATGATACCATTGTTCCATGAAACTCTTGCAAAAACATTAATTACTTTTGCATACTATTAGATGGTCCCTTTCCATATTTAAATTGCTCACAAATATACCGGTGTACCTTCTAGCGACAGGACCACAATGCACTTAGGTTTGGGATGTGTAAGTCTCCTGTTTGGTGTTGCACAGAATGATGATAGGCCAGGAGGAAAGAGAAGTGATAGGAGGAGTGGGAAGCTGCAAGTGAGTGCTGGGAGCATTGCGGCATTTTCCCGTGTGGAGTTTATCACTCTGCAGGAGAGGCCAAGGCTGTTAATAAGGACTGTGGATGGTTATAATTGTCAACTGCCCAAAATCTCAGGCCCGTGTGTACAGTGTTGGAGGTCCAAGCAGTTAAATTGCTGCTTTGCACCACACCCATGAATGTCAGTTCTGTGCTTCCCACCATGTGGCAGGGCCGTGTGCTGGAGCTGCCTGGAGTCAGGAATGCGCTGCCAGCCCAGGTGCGTGTTCCCTGTGAGCTGCAGATGAGGCTTTTGTGGCAGGACAAGGCTGCCCACCAGAGCCAGCAGATGGGTCTGTCCCTGGAGCAAATCAAGCAATGAAGCCAGTTGGCTGAGAATTCCCAGATGGCCACCTGTAGCTGGGGATGGCCTGTCTGGAGGAGCCAAACTTGCAGCTTTATCCCTAAGTTTTTGGAGGCTCATGTGCAGCTCCACGAGAGACAAAAGGGAAAACCACTGGGAATTAGCATGATAGCAGGCTTATATTTTTCCAGGCTGTTTGCTTTATTTTTTGATGTCATAGAACATTATGAACAACTTCTTCAGATGGTCAGGCCTCCTTCCAACTGTCCTTTGAAGGTGGACTGTAGGAGAATGGGATCTTCTGGCAAGTAGTTGCAACGTAGGAAGCCTATATTGGAATCTTCTAACTGTCCATTTGCAGGGTTACTTCGAGTTTGCTTATACCAATTTGCAGCTTGGTGGCCAAATTCAGCTTGGTCTTTAGCCTTCCCTGCACCTGGAAAAGACAGCCTGTGCAAGCTGTAATTGTCACCATGTTGCTAATGAGCTTTTACTCCAGTGGGAGGCACTGAAAAGGTGTGTTTTCACCTGGCTTTAATGAAAGCATCTACAGATGGAACACAGATGAGAGGTATGATTACTTAAGTCAATTTACAGGTTCAGGGCACGTCTTTATATTATTTTATTTTTCTATAGCAAACAAGCAATTAATGCTACCAGCCAGGTTTTTTTCCTTTTGTGGGGACATAATGCAGCCTTTCACTGTGTGGACAGTGTTTTGAACATTCAGAACAATTACTCAGGTTTTCTTCTGACTCTTAGCTAGTTAAGATTTCTATATATAACAACTACCCACCCCTCCAGCCCCAGGACTGGCTGTTGAAATAGCCAGACACAAATCCTGAAGAGAGTAAACAAAGGAAAACAAGCTCTCTTAGTGTATGCAGAGATGAGCCCTGAACTCTTCACACAGCCAGGTAAATGTGCCATCTCCTTTTAAGTGCTCTGGCTTTATTGGTTGCATTCACATCCTCTACTTTGACTGTTGCTCTGGGCTGATGGTTGTTTGGGCTCTCAGCACTGAGCCTAGAGCTTGGAAGAGGCACTTGCCAGTGAAATGGCTGCTGTCCAGCAAAGAAAGGGGGTTATTTGTGTCTGCCTGCATGGGGTTATTTGTCTCTGCAAATGTGCTCTCTATTCAGTGCTGACAATTCCCACAGTTTTATGATATGGCTCAATATTTAGCGCCAGCCTCAGAACCAGACCTAGGGCATTGTGTGAGATGTGCAGAGGTCTTACGGTTATAAATATGAAATGGGATGTTTTCCATTCTCTTGAGTGGAGCAGACTGGAAACACCAAGTAAAAGCAAAGTTTTCCTTGAAATTGTTCTTTTTAGAAATTCTATCAGATGTTTTTTTGGGTGCGTGAGAGGGTTTCTGGCTGGCTGAAGCTGACAATGCTGCACTCATCTGTTTTCAGTGAAACGATGGTAAAGTCAGAGTCTACCTTGGCAGTGCCTGCAGCTCTGAGCTGATGCAGCACAGATTTAGCAGGACAGTGTCACTTCACGGTGTTTTGGGCTTGCTGGCTTGGCAAATGGCTTGGACTGACCCCTTCCCGGAGCGGCTGCAGCTCATGCTCAGCACAAACGATGCTACCGGATGCGGTGGCTTTTGGGGCAGAAAGGCCACAGGGAGACCCTGACCTGGGGGACAAAGCACAGCCGCACTCGCAGGGAGTTTGTTAAGTGCCTCCCACAGCTCTAATTTGTGCCAGGCACACGCGAGCTGAGGAAGGTGGCCAGCGGGTACGGAGTCTTGTGTAATAAAGATAGTGAGCACTTAAAAACAGGTCTTTCAGCCGCACAGGGAGGTTTTTACTCTCGTGAGGGGAGATAGAGAAGCTATTAACCTGCCAGTGGATTTGCAGATTTAAGCCCTGTAGCATCCACGGTGATAATTTAATCTGATTTCCCGTATAATATAAATTGTGGAATTTCCCTGGCTTAATTCCTGCTTCGTGCTCACCCCGTATGCCAGCGAGAACACGCTTATTAGAGATGTGTCTGGCTGCAATTTCCACACTTCCAGTGGCGGCAGCTCCCTTGTAGACCCTGGCAGTTTTGTGCGGGGCGGGCAGCGCAGGGCGCCCTCCAGCCTCGCCAGCGGCGAGGGAAGGAGCCCGGGATGGCCGGCTCCTGCCTTGGGCATCCCGCCGCAGCGTCCCGGGCTGGGTGTGCGGAGTTCTGTTCCCGGGAGCCGCCGGCACCGCGCGGTGTCGCTGCGGGGCCGCGGAGCTGCGGGAGATGCGCGGCTGCGATCGCTCCGCTCCGCTCTCCCGTCACCAAGCTGGAGAAGCGCCCACCGGGAAGGGGTTTACCCCTCTGGAGGGATCAAATGTGGAGAGCCGCAGAGAATTTGCACGGTCCGTTTGCGAGAGCCAGATTCTGCTCTTCGCTATTCCAGGAAATTCGGAAATTGCCTGTTTGGTTACCACCTTGTCAGAAGCTTTTGATGTGACATTTCTTCCGGTGGTGTAATTTCGACTTGAAAGCCCGCGTGCTCTTCAGTCTGGATCACTGGGACAGTTATCCATTATCCCTGTGGTATTGTAAAACATAAGACAAGCTAATAACCTGGTGAGGATGGGGAGCACAGATTTCCCACGCTTATCCCATTCACTCCCAGAAGATTTTTCCACCTGTGAGTAGCAGTTACAGAAATGTCTAAAATGACGTGCCTTGTTCTGGGTGCTGAGAGTCAGGCTGCAGAGGGAGCTAATGTCAAGGTAAAACTCTTCCTCCGTACGCCCTTTCCCTGTCAGTCCATGTGATCCCCTCAGGTTGTTCTCAGTGTCACAGAGATAGGACTACTGAAAATCCAGTTTTTCCTGACTGTATCCTGTGTCGTTACCCAGCATGACTGTTTTCCAGGCCAAGTTTGAGAACTGAGGCAGTTTGTCTGGGATTTTGTTAGAAAAAAAGTGGGTGAAACAGCAGTTTTGAGTGGTCAGCCAGAGGTGGCTCTGCAAGTGTGTGCACCAACACCTCAATGCAGGTCCAGAGGGGCTGGTGCAGCCTTGGATGTATTGGACAGTTGCTGCACAGATGGTTGGTGCTTGCAGAGTAATTATGATGCAGACAGAACTACTCAGACCTACTGCATGTGCTCGTACTTCTGCATGGAAATACAGCAACTCGGAGATCCACTGAGGACCACAGCGACAAATTAGAGGATCATAGAGTCAGCAAGGCTCAGCCCTCTGGGGATCTCTGGGCAGCCTGGCTACAGCAGAGATTTGCAGTTGTAAAGCCAGTTATAGTCAAAGTGCTCCCAGCACTCGTGGTCTCTGCTTTGCCTCTGGCTTCTACAACATGGTGGTAGCAACTTACTCTGTGTCCCTTGACTTAGGGTATGGCTACTCCACAGCCCCAGTTCAAAGCAACGTGTTTGCTTCACTAGCCCTTAAAAAGCAAAAGGAACATGAAGTGAAGAAAGCTGCTCTCAGCTGGGCAGCTCTCAAGCTGCTCTCTGCCGGGAGATGGTGGTGGCTGCCAGCTCCATGTCCTAGTCTAGTTCTGCATTTTGGGGTCTGATCAAGCAGATATCTGTGGAGGAGCAAGAGTCTGTATCAGTTCCCATCCCATGGCAGGAGGCAGCATTTGGTTTTCATCTGGCTTTGGTTGCTTGGCTCCTGCCTGTGTGTCTGTATGCAAAGTGTTTTAAATCCATGTGGATCTGAATTCCTCTTTGTCATGGAAACACATAAAATGACAAGTGAGCAAAGGCTGATAATGCCAGCAATAGGGAGTAAGATGCCAACAGTTTTTGACCCCCATGTCCTCGGCTTGGCGGATGCTGTTTTGTGGGATTTCTGTGGCCCATGTGAAGTGATTCAGTGTTGTAAGGTTGTGCTCTTCTCTGCTCCACAGCCAGAAGGCCTTCCCAAAGCTCCCACTGGGAGAAGTATCATGTCTTTATTCCTGAGGCATGTTGAGCTGAAGGGATTTTTGTGGTCACACAGGTGGTCAGTGGCAAAGATGAGAGTAGATTTCTGTATCTCATGGCTCTGTGCAAGTCGGTACAGCTACAACACATACTGGGATTTCAAATGTTTTTTTCTCCATGTTTTTTCCTGCAGGAGCAAGCTGATAGAACCTCTTTTCTGTTTTGTCTCAGTCCCATGGCCAGGAAAACATTTTTTTTTTGCTTTGTCCTTTTTAACATACATTGAAACTTCTGCTTAAAAGAGTTGAAAAAATAATTTATTTGTCACTATTTATCATAATCTAGTTTTCTGTTTATATCATTAATAGAGAGATACTATTGAAAACAAAGTGTTTAATGGAAAAGTAACCACTTTTAGAAATAGTTTGTTTCAGGTTGTGGTAGTATATACATGTGAATAGAAACCCAAATGCAAAGGGAGTAGAAACGGGAGTTTCAAAGAGGAGTTGAAACGGGAGTCCATGTCCATCACGTCTTTAAATGAATCCCATTTCTCAGCGTGCCCAAGGCTCTGGCTGGTGGGAAGGGTTTCGGTGACAGAAAGGCTGCTCAGCACAGCCAGCAGCTCTGGCGGCACCAGGAATCCTCGGCGCCTGGTGGCGGGAGGAGAGCGCTGCTGGCACTCACCCTGCTCCCACCAAAGCGGGAAGGCTGTGCTGGATCTGCACCGCGCACTGTTCCGAAACAAAGCCTTCCAGCATCTGCGGCAGCAAAGTCACCAATTGCCATATGTCACTCTGCTCTGCATATGTTAAGTGGGCCCAACCAATCGCGTTTGCACATTCCCCGTGTGACTTGTTGTCCCACACAATGAGCGCCCTGTTGTCGCTGGTGCTAATGCTCCGCAATCTGCTCGCCCGCGGTGCAGCAGGCAGCTCTCGGTGTCGTGCCGCATTTTGCCACATGAGCGTGGCCCCGGTATCGCCGGATGCTCTGCAATCTGTTGCTCTGGGAGTGCAGGCCCCGCTGTCACGTTTTGCTTGCGAGGCCACAAAGGAGCAGGCGGGATGCGGGCAGGGATGTGCTCTGTGCTCAGCTGCTGTCTCGGAGCGGGGCAGCCCCGCACCGTGTCTGGGATGCCCGGCAAGGATCGGTCTCGTAAGCAGGAGTGGCTGGTAACAAACTGCGCAGCTCTAGTGTCCATAACTAATCATACCCATTCCTTAACTATTTTTATTTGTGTTTGCTTCATGCATAACCATGCACAAAGGGACAAAATGTTTTCTTGTGTTACCTGAAGCACTTAAGCAAACAGCTGATAGAGGTGAGGTACAGTAGTGGCGCAACACTTTCCCAAGAAATAGAGCTCACTGCAAGAGTTTCTTCAGAAACTCTATATGTACCGCCCCTCAATTCAAGTCTAGGAGACATAAAAGGCATTTGCACAGTGAACTTCACTGAATCAAACCTTTGAGTGGCACAGCCTTCCCAAGGACTGCAGACTGAGCTTCTGCTCCGAGGAGCCCCAGGAAAATAAACAGATGCTCCTGAAGGATTCACATCCCATAAAGGTTACAGTTAATGATACCAGGGCCACCTGTTGAGCAGCGAGGATGTGATAAAGTATTGAAAGCTTGTGCTTTCAGATGAACCACCAAACCCACTAGCATCCATTTGGAGACTGTAGAATAACGTGTATATACACACCTAAGCTAGGTCTGGGTAGACAGTTTTATTTTAGGTGTGCCATAACACTGGGTGCTTGGTTCACAGGCTGTAATTCCTTATTGTAGCTTTCCTCAGTGCAGAGCAGTTGGCTCTCCTGCCTATAGTGTCTTTTGACATACAGCTTATACCAAGCCATAAAAAAGCCCCGATTTAGCAGTGTAATTTTATAACATTCACACATCTGTTTCCACTGATGACTTTGAAGCCCAGTAAAATAGAAAAGAAAAAGAGGGAAAAAAAAAATATCCAGCGTGTCTGTAGAAATATGACTAATGCCCAGACCAGCCTGTACTTGTTAAAATGTGCTAGAATGACAATGTTAACAGCTTGGCCAAACATCAGAAAATCACTGCTTCATCTGATGCTTTTAACTGAGTTATTCAGTAAAGGCAGAGCTGGAAAAATAGTGATGCTTCCCTGGGCCTCAGGGTGGAGTGGCAGAGAGAGATCTCACACTCTGACTAACTGATGTTAATGAGAGTCTGGCCCCTTGAGCAACCTGCCCCATGCTCCTGCCACCCTGTCTGGAGTGGCCTGGTAGCTACTGAGCCTGGAAAGTGTTCTGCATCCAACCAGTCAGTAATTTGGAAGGTGTGTAACACGAGGGGCCCTTCCTGGATGGCACCGCACAAAGAGACAAAATGCCACTTCGTATTTTGCTTGTAAGGCTCTGTTCAGGCTGCACAAGAAATGCCCAGGCTGAGTCACCAGCCACTGAAAAGGAGCTGCATGCCTGATAATCACTTTCAAATGTCCCACTTCCCCAAGCGTGGGATTTTTTGAACAGGGATAGGACTCCCAATAAGATTTTGTGGTTTAAATTTAGACAGTTACATTTCTGCAGCATTGACAGCACCAGCAGGATCTGTCTCTTCGGTGTTAATCTTTGCCTATTTAAAGGCACACCTTTGGGAGGTGCAGGAATTGATCTTTTTGATTTGTGCCTCACAGTTCTCCTAAAATGCTGTATGCTGCCTTCAGGTTACAGGCCCTGTCATGTCGTGAGGCACAACTCCCACCTGCCTGGCTGAGAGAGGGGAGATCTGCTGGGGTGTTTGTGCTAAATCCTGCCTGGCCAAGTGTTATCCCCTGAGCAAAAAGTGACACAGAAGAGGGAGTCTATGATAAAACCAAAGGTGCTTTGCACTGCAGCTTCACCGTTCCTGGAAATGACTCTAGGAATAAAGGACAGTGCTTCAAACAGCACTTGCCGTAGGCATGTACTTCATTATGTTCTTCATGCAAGGACACATTGAAATTCAGTTCAAAGAGAAAGGAAAAGCATTTTGCAGTAACCAGAGATGAGATTATTTGGTAAGCATAAAAACCTTTTGAGTAATAACTTTTCTGTGGAGAGTCAGATGGTTTCTATATGCTTAGTAGTCTTAGTTTCCCTTGAACTGTGCAATTCAATTGAGGCACCTCACTCAGCTTTTAAGGCATCTCATGCCAATTTATCAGAGCACAGCTGTGTTCCCAGACTGGCAAAGCTACTGAGCACCTCTTGCAGGGCCAGTATCTGCAGCATTTGGCCTTGATCTTTGAAGGAATACAAGGATAGTCTGAGTAAAATCCAGGTCGGTCTTCTTCAAAGACCTACCTTCAGCAGTAGTTGGAAGTAAAGCTGGAAGTAAATTGGGGCTTTAAATTCCTGTTCGTATTACTCCAGAGGTCCATAGACAGACAGAGGTCCAGGAGAGACAAAGCCTTTGCTGTTTTGTGTGCCATGTCACACAGAGTTTCACACAGGCCAGGTGATAAAGAATTTGGATTGAAGCAAGGAGAGTACGTGGCTTCTGTATTGGCAGTGAAGAAATACAGAGAAATAAGCAATTGGTCTGACACAGAAGTCAAGAAGTGAATTTGTTGTGGTAACTGGTACAGTTTTCTTTCTTTTCAGCAGAAGTGAATGTTTAACTGATTCAGGAACTGGAAGTGACAGTGAGGATGCTGCTGGGGCAGAGGAGAGCTTTGGAAGAGAATGGACAAACGATGCATTGCATTTGCTTATACTAGTAGTTTATTAAAAATACATATAGACTAAGGTAGTAGATACAAGTTGTTCCCAAGCACCAAGCTGTGTTGCTGAACTAGATTGCAGTGAGAAAGGGGAGGAGAACAAACAGGCGTTTTTGTAGTTGTTCAGGGGGATCAAATCTTTTCAACCTTGGTGCCTAATTTATGTTGATGGATGTATTTCTACATTGCCTATTCAGACTGTGAACTAGAGAAGACTGAGAAGTCCAAACATCTTGCCAAGTACTGCTCACCTTGTGTTGAGGGTCCTACTCAATATTCTGTTAATTAGGCAGGAAGGGATCAGTCCATCTCCAAAGGAGACTCAGAGGGAGTTGCTCTGCACAGTTATTCATGATGAATGCTGAAGGTGTTCTTCCTGAACACAGATCCAGAGAGTAGAAGGGAGACAACGTTCAAGATTTACAGCAGATCAAGGGAAGGTCAGTGGCTGGCAGGAATATGGGAAGGGGGAAGAAAGGTGAGAAGGTTCTGTTAAAAATCAGTGACTGCCTCTGCCTACAGGTCACCAGCATCTTTAAATTGGTAGTTCTTTTCTCTTCTACTAATTAGTGGGGGCTACAGTGGAAGTGCATATTCTGTCAGCTTAAATTTAGTTAGTTGAGAAGGTAGACTGTGCCTTTTAGGTATTCTGTTTAGGGTAAACTCTTCTTATTAGGCATGATTTATTATCTTGGGATCCATCGTTCACTCACTTGAAATCATGGCAAATTTCCTGTATCCAAGCTGGGATCACAAGTGTGTCCAGAAAAGCCTTTTGCTTTCCAGGATGTCCTAGCATTGAAGGCACACAAAAACAGAGCACACTGAACAGATGGGTCATGATTTATTTGAACCGTCTATATGTCCTATATATCTCTATGTTTCTTCTTTATCTTTATATATATTATTAATTCAAAGACCATTTACAATGATTCCCTTTATTTAAACATCCTCTAGATTCTATCTTCTTGTTTGTGCCTCCAGGAAAATCAATCTGTGTAGGGTACTGAACACAACTGTAATAAAGGAGAAAGAAATAAAACAGACAGTGAAATACGATGTGTTCTCTCCAGAAGGGAAAGGAGAAGCCTCAAGCCAAAGTCCAAAGGTTACACATCGTGGTAATGGTCTTATCTAACCTGGTTATACCTGGTACTTGCAGGTAAACAGATTGAGGCATGCTGCAGTCATGAAATGACTCCAGCAAGGCCTGATGAGGCTCTCTGCAACCCCATATTCCATGTAAGATTGCATTGCAGCAGCACACACCAGGATCCTTCAAGCTGTTGTCTTAAACCATATCCTTTCCTTGGGCAACCCCAAATATTTGAGTCTCTCCAGTGAAAGGTCCAAGGAGAAAATCTGGAATGTGCAGCAGCCTTCTGGGCTCCTGGCTGAGGAACTCTGTCAGATGCTTGGTTCGACTTTCAAGGTTTTTTGTTCACTTGCTGGCAGAGAAGTTTCTAGTCTTTTGCCTCTTTCCACGACCTCCCTGTTTGCCTATTTGCCTCCCTGGCATTTCCTATATGATGTGGGGCTGTTAACACTCTCAGCACTGAGGCTGTTTCCTGCTTTTAGCAGAGCCGAGCAGCGCACACTCTGAGCCCAGAGTTCCAGCTTTCCTCTTTTTCTAGTTGTCAAAGAAACTGGACACTCTGCACCCCTCATTGCCTGATTACATGCCTGTTATTTGGGTACTGTGAGCGTAACAAACCATCCACACTGCACAACATTTTAATTGTGCAGGTATCAGTGTCCACAGATCTCCTTTGTAATCGTGACCATCTCTTACGCATAAATAGTTGTCTTGTCTACAGACAGCTGAAAATGAGCTCCAGGTGACGTGTTGGTTTTTTTCAGCGCTGACTGTCTGTTTGGAGAGCTGTTAGCCTCACCACTTCCCCGTTCCCCCTGTTTTGCAGACACAAGCACATCACCACATGCTCCTAGTAAGGAAGAGCTGGTTGCTGGAGCTGACAGACCACTGCACAGGTCTGTACCGTGCAGCTCTATCTGCATGGCTTTTATCTCCTTGCTCTCCCCGACCTCCTATCTACCTCCTTCACAGGCAACATGTGGGCAGTCCTGGTCCTGAGCTCTCCATCCCCTCCCAGATCTTTCTTATCTGTAAATCTGTCTACCGCTGCGTCCACAGCTTTCCCATGGACAGACACACCCAAAAAAGCCTAATTTGTGCAGAAACTTCTGACGTTGGCAGTGGTCACTCACAACTATCTACCCACTTAAACACACAGAGCTCTGCACCTGTTCTTTCAGTATTTCAGGTATTATCTGATGTTCTTCTTCCCTTCCACCATTCAGTGGTTGCCTACCAGGTTACTGGCCATATTCATATTAATTAGTTATAATGAGCAGTCTGCACTCATCCCTCAGGCTGGTCCCCTGGGTTCATTTCTCTTTGTTGGATACTTTTCCAGCTGCCTCCAGTTGACCAACACTGACTTTTGCTCTGCTTTTTTATGTGTCTGATCAGAGGTAGTGGAAAATCCTCCTCTGCAGTTCTCTGAAACAGTCTTTCCCCTATCTCCTGCTTCATCAGCTTCATCTTCAAATCATGGCTTTCCATTGGTATTCAGGTACCTTCAAGTTAACCTCCTCCACTGTGCTTTCTGGTGCTACAGTTTGCAGGGGTAGGGAGTTCTCCTCCCACCTCCTTCCCAGCTGAGAAACCACACTGGGCTAGAGCAGGGCACATGGAGACAGCCAGTCTGACCACGCGTGTCTGCCCTGTGTCTCCTCTCAGTGGCTGCTGAGCCCTTAGCCTTGCTCTCTCAGAGCTGCTGTTACCCCTGTATCACTTCCAGCACTGATGTTTGTAACGGGGAGACGTTTTCTTTGCATGGAAAAAAGCGCTGAGCTGATGCCAGAGCTGCGCCTGAGCGCTCCGCATGCCCTGCAGTGCCTCACCCCCAGTGAAGAGGACTTGTGGGGCCCAGTGATCCTGGTCTCAAGCAATAGCCTTCTAGAGAAGGGAGCAGTTGCAGAGATTCTGCAAAAACGGTGTGTGGGGGTCTCAGACCTCAAGACACCCTCCCCCCCTTTCTTGTTCATTGCTCACATGATAATGTGCCCTTTTGTTATCTGGGAGATGTGTGAAAGTGGACAGGAAAGCCAAGAAGTTTGGAGCTTGCTTGTTATTGCGCCACATCTACCTGTTCCTTCGTGCTTATCCAGAGCCTATCGCTGGCAAGCCTTGGGGCACCTCCCAAATATTACTCACCACCACCTCCCTCAGAACAGGAGATCATTGGAGGAGATAGGGAGCATGAACCCTGCTGGGACCAGTGCTCTGTCTCCCATGTTATTGCTGTAAACTCTGGAGGTGAACTGCACTGTTAAGTTTCCACCCATCATGGTATTCTCATGATAAAGCTTAGATTAAACCCTATTAAAAATATAAGACAACCATAGCAAAACCAATACATATATTTTATAGCGAAGCCGTAAGATTCTCTGTGATGTGGAAAGCTGAGATATGTGTGCAATGGGGTTGAATCTAGTATTTCATTGCCTGAGTTTGTCATGTGTGGGTTCAGGTTAAAACTAATGGAAAGGCCAAATGTCCTGAAGACACAGACATTCCCCCCTCCATCCCCTTCAACTCATGTAGAGCTGCATCAAAAAGGAAATGTTCTTATAGGGAACTGAAGGGAATAGTTATGAATTGAGTGCTGTTCTTGTATCTTTTGCCAAGTATAATGCTCACTAGTTCAACATCACAGGTGAAAGGGTAAGAAAAGACAAGTATCTTTAAAAAAAATTAAATGTCTGATAACACTGCAGAGAACATCTGACTAAGCAGAAAGGAATTTTTAGAAGTCTGGAAAAAAACCCACTTATTCTTTGGGCTCTGCCAACTGAAAAAGAAATGGAGAAGTATCTTTAGATATGTATAATAAACTTACATGCTTGGGGCAGGAAAAATAATCAGTTTGTAGTTTGTTAACCCCCTGGCAAAGGCAGCTGCACATGCAGCTCTGTGCTCTGCTCAAACAGAGAGTAAATCTGAAAGCTGCTGCCACAGTCTCTCTGTGCTGGAGGTCCAGGAAACAGAGCATTAAGATGCACTGCAAGGTAAGGATGAGTTGAGAGCTAATTCTCTCATTGAACTGTATAAGTAAGAGGAATGAAAATATACATATTAATCACGGTTTTGCTCTGATGACCCCAAACACAACCCTTCACAGGACATTGTCTTTACCAGAGTTAGGGAACAGCTATAATGCCTAAGGCTCCAAAACTCTTCTGCGTGTGTAGGCATCTCTCCAAGATGATAAAAGATGTTTGGAAGCAGATTTATGAAAAAACATTTGTTTTTTAGCTTTCTGCTCCAGTTTAGTAACATCAAGGTTACCTGATTATGCTCTTAGCTCTAGGAACAGAGTGAGGGGCATGGAAAGCAATATTTTTGAACTTCATCAAGCTCTAATGGACTCTGTGCACGCACCCAAACCCCCACATCTGTGGAAAGAAGGTGGCTTGAGAAATCACCAGTGGTGGATAAACTGAGACCAGTCACTTGCACTCAAGTGTCTTTGCTCAGCTGATTGTTTCCGATTTTCTTCTGGCCATCACTCGTGGTGCTCTTTCTCTATCTTTTCCAATCGAAACCAAGCTGACAGCTCCTCATCTGTCAGGGCAGCTACAGGGTGCTTTGCTGCTAAAGTTTTCAGGCTTTATCCACTCTCCCCAGTGAGGCACGCAAGAATGGAGGCCTACAGCAGCCCTTTCCCTCAAGCTTTAAGAGGATATGTCCCAACCTAGAAACGGTTCATAATAAGCAATACAGGAGGAGGGGAAAAAAAAAAAAAGGCAGCAATTATGTTTACTGACCTAGAAGGTGAATGTTTGTTTTGTTGTAGCTTTTTTCTTAGTCTGAATTCTCCCTGCTTCCTTCTGATGGATTTTTATTGGTGATGTTTTTCTTCAAATAATCTTTTTTTCTCCCTTCTTCCTATTTTGTCCTGTCCTCAACTTTTGGTTTTCTGTGAAAAGCAACACCCTGCTACTTGTTTCCTCACGGTCACTTGCTCTCTGGGTCTCTACACTTTTCCTTTTCCTTACACTCCTAATACAGTCTCTCTACCCACTCCCTCCTGCCATTCCCACCTTCACCAGCTTTCTAACGTCTCCAGCACAGCTCTAGCTCTCACAAAACATCAGCAATCATATAACAATTTGGAACCATTAACCGGTTAAACGTCACACCTCTCTACAGGGCAGGTAATTATTTATGACCACTGCTAAGCTGCCGCTGTTTGGGGTAACAGATTGTTCAGCTGGTTCTTCTCAAAGGGCCCCAGACAACAATAGTGAGGCTGTGAAAGGTCAGGGTTGGGATGAACAGCTAGAGCTGTGTGGGGGCACTACAGACATCTGCTAACACACTGCTTAGCTCTGAACCCTCCTTTTACTCCTGGGGTTTGTGGGCAGTAAATGTGGTCTGGATTTGTAGTGTTCTCTATGCTGCATCTTAAAAAAAAAAAACAAAAAAACAAAACAACACATTAAAACCCATAGAAAAGTCCATGGATCACAAGGAGCTCATCCTTCTGTGCATGGAGTAACTGGTCTGTCGTCTTTGTTCCCTGCCCGTGCAAACCAGGCTGGGCTTCCTCAGGGAGAGGCTGCTGCTCCTGCTGAAACCAGCTCATTAATAAACTAATGGTGTGACGCTGCATGGGGACTCCCAACCTGAAATGCTGCATGAGACTTTTCCCAAAGGTGGAAGATTTATGGTTCTAACCTAAATTAATTAAGAAGCAGAACCTTAATTAAGAGGCAGGTTGCTTCTGAAACTGCTAACCCACTTCAAAGGGCTGAAGCCTTTGGGCTTAATGGGGAACAAAGAGAAGAAAACAGGGTCAAAACAGACCATATCTGTACGTTGTTCTCAACCCATTCATCTTGCACGTGGGGGGTGCTCTGCTGGCATTTTAAAAATGGCAGTGCAACATCTGCCACCAAAACGGAGAATTGGGCAGTACGGGAGGGGCATGTGGTTTATTCAAAAGCCACTGCTCCCCTTTTGAAGCAGAGATGAGCCAGTTGTACTTTTTTTTTTTTTTTTTTCCCTTCCCTCTGCCAATTTCTGGTCATTTTCCCACTGATTTCAGTTGATCCAGGATATCCCTCTTATTCTGTTTTCCTTTTTCTATTTTTTTTCTTCCTAGCTAGGTGGTTACACTTTGTAAATGAAGGAGGCTATTTGATCCCTCTTCATCCTCTCATCATACTGGGTACAGCTGCTAGTTGAGGGGCAAGTGGTTTAAGAGAAACAAGAAACCAGTCTCTTAAAAAGATGTCACATTTTTAGGACCTCAGTTCTCACAGAGAGGGGCAGTTCCCACTGTCCTGGAAGAAACACCTCAACCTCAGGTAACTACCATGCTCCTCACTCAGTTCTAGTTGCCAAGTTAGTGATGTATTTGGAACTGTTTATTATGTAAGGTTTTGAACAGGTCATTCCTGCTTCTGGAGTAAAGGGGCCTGGGTGGCTTTTCCCATTGTATCAGTGCAGTTTAACTGCTGTTTTGAAACCACTGTTTCTTTAGGAGACACAGAAGTAGAGGAAGGATGATGGACTCCTTATTGAACAGAGCTTCCAGATGTGTAAGCCTCGAGTGCCACCCCTACAGGTTTTTGTAAACCCTGCTGGATGTCCTTTGTACCCTTCGGGAGGTACAGAGATATTGCTGCAAGTCAGGCCTTGTGCTGTTTTGGAAAATAGTTTAGAAAGTCAAACCCAACATTAGAAACAGATCGATGTAAGAGATTAAGATAAATGCACAAAACACTTTCATTGTCTTTATTTTCAATCGATACTGTATGAATACAAAGTTTCTAGAAAGCTACAAAAAATTCTACCACTTTATCAAGAAGGCATCAAAATGTGTCACTTTGCAAAGACATGAAAACACCTGCAGTAACCGACACAAAAATAGCATTTTTAGAGTGATGAAATAATTGCACTTAACTGTCATGGATATTAAAGTTATCACACATATGTACCGCGAAAGCTAGAATACATTTTTTTTTTTTTTTTACAAAGCACTTTATAAAAAAATTCTCTGCACACAAAACCTATAATTTTCATATTACTATCATACTAAAGATAAATTCACTTTAAAGCCAACACTTAAAACATTTTAAACAAAAAAAAAAAAAAGGTACCAGTACCTACACACAGACAATAACAAATACAAGAATACTGTACTGCCAAGAGGTTTGACTGAAACTCCTTTTGAAAGCTTCTGCAAATATGTTAAGAAAACATTGGAGAACATTCAGTTTTTTCCAAGAGCCTTCCCTCACTGACTAACCTAGAGGTACTTTATCATCAAAAGGCAAGTTCTACATCAAAAGTTACCAGCAGCAGTACAATATTAAAGTAACCACTGACCATATATGAATATGCTTAAGTCACAAACCCATTTTATACACATTACACAAATAAACATAAAGTGAGAATTCCATTAAGTCATTTACAAATGTGAACAAATGCACATGGCAAGAAAACCCCAAAACAAAACAAAAACCCAACCTGTTTTACATAAAATGTACTGAAGAATTAAAGGCTATTCAGGTTTTCAATGTTATAAAATTCTTTCGTCTTTTTTTTTTTTTTTTTCAGGCACATATTGTATTTTTTGTCTGCAGTCATGAGCCTGAATCAGAGGCCCATAGAACAAAACAAAACAAAAACATATATTCTGTAAGGAGGTAACAGGGATCCATCTCCTTTTAGTCAACTGAGTGCATTTAAGATTTAATTTACACACTAAAACTAATGACATGATCTCAGCAAGAATGACCTGAAAAGTTAAAAGATGAAGATGTCCGAAGTGTTTCCTGTACTTTGACTTATCCAGCCTCAATCTCTTTTAGGGGGCTAAACATCTTGTTATGAAAGGTAAGAGGGGAGGAAAAAGAGATCATCCTGAGAAAAGTACAAAACTGGATTCTATTGTACACATCTGCGGCGTGACTGGGCACGTGTATCAGTGTATTCAGTACGGGTCAAGGAAAGGAGTTTCTCAGTATGACTGACTGAGTGCTCCAGGAAAACTCCAAGGGGAACTGCTTCAGGAAGCAAGTACACCCCAGGACTCGCAGTGGAAAAATAAATAGATATGGATTAGTACGTCAAATGCTGTATCTGCCCCGAAATGGCCAGTTACTTACATTCAACATTAATGTACACCCTTCATTATTCCCAATAGCCCATCCCGTGGAGGTCTAACGGAAGAAGCTACTGCCAAACTTACTGAGCTGTAGCTTCCTGGAGAAAGGGAAAGCGAGAAACAGGCATTATGTCTGCAATTCCTTCAAAATAGTGGTGCAGTACCTAAATAAAATTGGTCTGGAATTCAAGTAAGTAAAACTACATTTGTTAGTAGTAATTTTTAACAGCCCCAAATGGTACCATTATTCTTATTTTAATGAGACAGAGGTGTAGTTTATCACAAATATCGACTAGTACAGCTGCAACATTTGGCAATAGCTGAAAATGTTTTGCTCTGCTTGTGGGGCTAAAGCGTCTTTGCCCTACCTCAGTCTCATTATGTTCAACAGGATTACTTGTCTTACAGAGGTAAGTGAGATTTAGACCTTGAAGGAATAACAAAAATAATATTTTAGAGAAAGGGAACTTGAATTATCACAATATTTACCACACAGTGTCACAATATTTCTCTATATAAAAAGTTAATCTTAGTTTTCATCAAATACTTTAAAAATCAAGTTAAAATTGTATTCACAACTATATAATCCCTCTGACAGCTTTTGGTTTTGCTGATATTTGTTCTTTCTAACATTGTTTTCTTGAAATCACGCTCCTCTTCCCATCAATTTTAGTTGTAGTGTACAGTACGGCCCCCGTTCACAGAAGGTATCAAATACAGACATGTTATTAAGAGGAGCTAATTTTTTTTTTTCCAAGACATCATCTGAGAGATAAACAAAACAACCCTGTGTTTTGAATCGTGCTGGCCAGAGTTTCCTCTAACAGCACCTTCATCCACAACTCTCACACATTTAACATTTCAAATGCTTAAAAGCACACAATTGCATTTTCCCTACAGCTGTTCTCGGTTCTCCATTTTCATCTTGGTTTATGCAGCCGACTTTCAGCACGCGCGACTTTGTAAACAAAATCTTGTGTCTAAACGAAGAATCTTCACAGATACCGAAATATTATTAGAGGAGATCAGTGAAGTCATGTTTGTCCACTGAAATTCTGCAGTATATGGATCTCTCATTATGCAGATGCATGACTGGATGAAGAGAATATAAACGTGAACATTTTCATTTTTATATCACAGACAAATCAGTTGCTGGTTTGCAATGCTGTCAGAAATGGCAAACAGTAGATTATTCTTCAGCAGGCTGATCATTAGCAAAGTCACTTTGCTATGAATGGTGCTCTTTTGTGAATGGAGGCCTGTAGATTCAACTTATTCCAATAAACCAAAGGCATTACGGTGATAACTAAATATTTTTGGTCTCTCTACAAATTGTCATTATTATGGCAGCACTTTTCTAAGCTGGAATTTCAAACCAAAGGCACTTTCATGCTAGAGTGCAGAAGAGTCACAATTAATTATTTGGTCATGAAATTTAAAAAGGCAGCATTTATTAATACAATTCACTTTTTCACGGAGAACTAAGAATCTGTAACCTTTGCTTTTGGTATAGGCATTTAACTGTGTAGGAATGGGACTGACTTGTACAGAGACAGTTGGTTTAGACCAAGCAGTCAAAGAGTAATATTTTTTCTGTGGGAAAAAAATACAGATATTTTAAAAGTGGAACCAATTAATAAAACAACACATAAAATTTATGTTAAGAGGCTAAAGGTTCTTCTAATATAATGCTAAGGCACTGCATATTGTAATGCTTTGGCAGCTCTCAATTAAAAGGTTCCTACAAAAAAGTAACAGTAACAAGATAAGTACTTCCAGCTTACAAAAGAGCTCACAGTTTACAGGCAGCCTGTTGGACTACACACCCCACACTCAACAGTTGAAGGATTAAGGCTTTTAAGAATTAACATATACAGGGTATGGATCATTTACAGAAGTGTAAAGAAAAGACGATGGGAGTAGTTTCCCTAATATTACGTATGTGAACACCAATAAACATTGTGACTGTTTATACCCTATAGTTATGGCATATGTAGTGTGCCAAACTCTATTAAAAAAAAAAAAACAAACCTGTACCTGGTTTTGCAAATTGACTTTACATACTTTATATGCCTTAAAGAGTTTGCTTGTTATTAAACAACAACAAAAAAAGAAATTAAAAAAAAAATAATCACCAAACCCACAATTCAAACCCTAAATAAAGACAACTTTAGAACAAAAAAACAAAGTAGTTTTTGACTTGTAACACCAAGTGCTTAGAATAAAGGGCTACCGTTAGGCTGTTACAATGCAGTGCTTTTCCTGATGTGATTGTTAGTGTTAAAAATGAGCATTAAAAGAGACCTTACCATGGACATATTTCTCTGTTCAGTTCGCAGAATATAAACCGAAAGATCATCAGCCCTAATATCCACAAGCAGGTAACAGCTAGACATCACAGCAATCATCCACCTACCAGAGTCAGATCAGAGGCAGGCTGAGGAATTGAAGCCGTTGCCCTTCCCCTCGGTGGTGTTTGCATCGTTCTCCAACCCGAGGCCTCATCAGTGCTGAGTCTGAACCTGGTCTGACGCAGACATACAGTGACCCACTACCTCATCTAGGCTCTGTTCTGGTCTAGAGAACTCAACAATGGGCAGTTCTAACAGATAGTACTATGTGGGCATATAATATATAAAAAAAAAACCAACCCACAACTTTCTTTTTTGAAGACTACAGCACTGTGCCTGGGAGCAAATTCTACACTTAAATGGTACATGGGCACTGTTTTCTAAAGGGTAGGGAGGAGGGACCTGCTAAACGTTAACTTCTTTGATTCAGGACTGCAAAAGACCTTCCCCAGAACCCTCTTTGCTGATACCTCATGACTGATCTCTAAGGTGGCTTGTGCTTGGTGGGGCAGCCCTCAGCCTTTCAGACAAAGGTTTCTCATGAGAACCCACTGCTGGCCCGGCACCTGCCCAAACAACTGCTTGGGCAACTGAGGGGCTGTGCTGGGCTGCAGCAGGAGAGAAGAAACGGAGCAACACTCTCTGATGTGACCAGGAGGAGTGAGACTACTGCTCTCACATGTGCTACCTCAGACAATCACTCACACCCACATCCATGGTTCAAATCCTTACAGTATTAAAATATCTCCAGCTGTACTTCACTTCCTGGAGTCTTCCCTGAATATATCAGAAGGATGAATACTACCACATCCGCATGCAAAAGGACAGCAGACCCCACGTGGTACGTATTGTGTTTGTTTTGTGTAAAGGTCTTTGCCAGTCAGAGCTGGAGAGACAACTGGGAGAGGTGTAAGAGCACCATGACTGAGAGGAAAAGGAGAAAAAGAAAAAAAAAATCTCCACTTTCCAATCTTCTTTGCCTGATTGTTGGTTGTGATTTTCTAGCATCTCATAGATATTAAAGCTGTTGATCCTTTCAGAGTTGCACATATTCTTCTTTTGAACACGTTAGTGTTTTGCTTTCTGTTTAAGAATTACTCGATGCTGTTGCAATGTCAGTTGTTTCCATTCATCTGTTCATTTCAGAGTTGCAAGTTTTTTGCTCAACTTATTAGAAAACATAGTTGTCCATATAAAATATAACTGCACACACAAGACTACATATAATGCAAGTCTAAATCTTCAGTATTTACCTACTTATTGCAAAATGAGCCATCTTTTTCATTAAATAATCAAATTTTCATATTAGTACAATACAACTTTATACTCTTTTAAAATACACTAGATATGTTAGGGGTAAGGGATGATGTTTTCTTTCTCTGCAATACCTGTTGGAAAGTTTAATGGATTAGAGATTAGTTTTAGCGTTGAGAAAAAAATACAAAATTTGCCTAATTTTAGGACCTGTCTGTTTCTATCAGGCATTTCTTAAGGCTATATTTTTCATTTGGTTTCAAACAGAAAAATGTTTCATTTTTAAAAAATAATTTAGTGAATTACATTCGTCCATATCTTCCACCCTAATTAGTTACAAAGATAATTCTATAAAGATTATTAACTTTGCGTACTCATTTACAGTTATAGCTAAAGATTCATTTCAATTTCACTTGCATTGTAAAACAAGTATTTCATGTTGGAAAAAAACCCAAAATAAATTCTTATAAACGCTGTCAGTTTTTCCCCATGGCAAATGCTCTGTCATACATTTTTCTATCAGAATTAAAAATAGGCCTCCACAGACAGAGGCATTAGGTTCTTAAATACAGTCTTCCCAAAGAACTGTGGTTTACAAATTTGAAGAACACTTAGTTTTAGAAATAATTTTTACAACTGTACCAGAATTTCACAGCTACAATTATATATGAACACATTAAAAATGACTTCACTAAAACAGGATTTAGAAAAATGTGGGTGAAAGTTGGGCCAGAGGCACTGCCACTTAGTGTTGAGGTTTACAGTCTGTGTTTTGATAAAGAAGTGAAATGAAGTGTATATATAAATAACTGCTCAGTCCTTTACAAGCCTGTAGATGTGATGCTGTGCTCCATGTTCGCTGTTCGACACTTCGAATACACAAGCCATGCAGAGCAGGGTTTCTTGTGTATCCCTGTTTGTTACCACCTGTTTGGGGGAAGGAAGAGGGAGACAGGACATTACACGCTTGGAAAAACCCAGGCTGAAACAAGAAATGACCCTCATCACCTCGTGTCCGCTTGCCAAAGGGAGCTGGGCATGGAGAACACGGCCCTGTGCTGGCAGCCCCAACACCTTCCCTGTGCTGCCAGCCCTCGCTCCTGACCGAATCCTCAGCTTGGTTGAGGTGCCACTGCACTGAAAGCAAGCTGGGTAACTGAGGAAACCAGCTTGAAGGACTCTACACCCATCATTTTTTGTGCTTTAGATCACCTGTTGGGCCTTAACTGCCTGTTTTTCCCGCCCAAGAACTAATTAACGCCACTGACATTTGCGGAATCGTAGCCGAGTCTCCGTAAGAACACATGGGATGGTTCAAAGTTACTGCCTCAGGCTCCCTACAGACACCAGACTTGTATGGAAAAAAAAAAAAAAAAAAAAGGAGTAAGCTGAATTTGTGGAAAATAACAAAGACGTTTGTTCGCGTTCACAGCCAGATGAGCCTTTTCATCCTGAGCATCTATAGAGCCCAATTCCAAGAGTATTATTCTGAAGGCAGTGGGATGGCTTGTCTAGTAAGCAACATGACTAAGGGATCTGCAGACTGGTTCTCAACATTACAAGCTAAGCAAGACATACAAGGCCCGAGAGTATTTTAGAAATGGTAAAGTAAGAAGTGAGTCCATACCAATAAAATTGTAAAGTTTTCCAACACGCTGTTCATCATGTATTTCTCTGGTAAATGTTTCAGCTTGTGTATGAAGTTGATCATATATTCACACATTGGAGAGCGATTTATCCTGTACACGAATCGGCCATTCTCAAACCTTGCATATTCAGTCTAAAAAAATAAGAAAGAACATTTAGAAAGTGACCACTAAATCTGTTTTTTCAATTCCTTTGTGTAGACAGAAAAAGGAGAAACTGGCTCAGACACACACACACCTACTTGCTGACACCCTGCCTGAGCTGTGCAGTGTGTTGCTAAAAATTCAAGAGCCCTTAATTACTAAAAATTACAATACCACTAGTTGTTCTCTAACCTGTGAATAGACAAACTGAACACATGAGGATTACAGAACGGAAAGTCCAAGTTGAGTAAAAATGAATTAGGCAAAAAACTTTGTGGTAAGATGATTTTACTGGAGTTTTGAGGCCCCTGTCTGCAAAGGGAACAGCAAAAATAAGCTTCTATATTTATGCTTAAGTATACACATACAAACATTGATATATTATTGCATGATTTAGTGGCAATTTATGAACTACAGAAAGATGCAAGACTATAGTCAGAAGAAAACCAGGCTGATTCAGATTGCAGGGTCTCGTAAAGGGCTGAAGGAGGGTAAGGCTGTGACTCTTGGACTCCAGCTGCCCAGCTACCAATTGCTCAGATGAGCTGCTCAGTGGCTTGTGGAGATTTCTGGGTTTCTCTAAGCTTGGAATAATGGAAATGGTTAAAACCTTTTTTATGGTCACCATGGTTAGAAAACACATTTTGTGTAAGAAGGACATGAACAGTGACCAGGACATCAATAAAGGCTCAACTTGCAGCTCTAGGCTAAAAGGCCCATACAAAAACTGTATTGCTTATTACCACTTACACATGGGTTAAAATGAACCCAAATGCTGCTGGGAAGGAAAATATTCTTTCAGGAAGGATTGGAGGAAGGAAGGAAGGAAAAGCCAGGTACGATCAAGTAAAGACAAGAGAGAGAAAAGCCCAAGTAAAACAAAAGGGAACCAGAGCATTACGCCACATATCCCATCACAACACCCACCTCTACTTTTTCTACTACTTGCTTTCCAAATGAGCAGACTTTGGTGGAACAGGTGATTGTCATGTTTTCTGAGCTCTCGTACTGACTGGTGACTCCGTAAAATGCTCCTGTATCATCCTGGATGTTGCAGTTTAAGTCAGCCTGTGGGGAAAAAGGGATAGATGGTGAAGATTTTATTTTTCATTTGATGATGTCGGTAGCATAACCTGTCGTTAGTTCACCGTTCTGTTCAGAAATGAGGGGGGCAGTTTTGTGGTGACCAGCAACAGCAGAAAAAGTCTGTCCTGGAAGTACCTGCCTAACTGTTGCAGCAAAACCGTAGGAAAGCAGCAATTTATTCAAATTTTACACCATAAAAGATGACTCAGTATTTCTCTGGGCTACAAATGGTGTTCTTGTCTGGCAGATAGCTGATGGAAATCCCTGGAGCTCCAGAGCCAAACCCTCTGGAGGGAACCTTCCTCGCAGTCTCAAATCCAACCGAGCCACCCCGCTCCGGAGAGGCCATAGTTCACTTTCTCCTTTTCCTTTCTTAAAGCAACGAAATCCTCATGGCAAAGGGAGACAGCTGCACAACACAGGATCGATCTCTGATAAGACTGTCAGGCCATATGGCCTTGATTCAGCAATTTACTTGACTTCACGGAGCCGTGTGACGCAACCCGCCGGCTGCACGTGAGCTGTGTGCGCAGAGCCGTGCCTGCCTCCGATAAATACTGCTGGGAGTGTTTGCTTTCCTCCAGCATTTCTCTGCAGCCCCAGTGACTATCCACCTGCCTCTGATATCTAGCAACAGAGAGCGAGCCTTGCAGGATCAAGCGCTACCTTTAATTATTTACGCCCAAATCCAAGTCCTGCGCACAGCGGGATTCATTTGGCTACAAAGCAACCCCACGGGTCACCTGCTGAAGCCGAGCTCCCTGGGCCTGCGGCAGCGCTGAAGCTCTTCTGCCACTGTGATCTTTGACATCATCAATCCGTTTTCAAAAGTCCTCTACTTAAAAGTGCGCTAATATGGATACAGGCAGAGTCCAGGGATATGCCCAGCTGGATTTGTTGATTCAGGCATTAGCTCTGCTGACATCTTTGGTGCCCAAGGAGAGAGCAGGCAGCGCTTTCTTTTTATGTGGAAATAGCTGATCAGCTACTGCAGTGTGACAGCTAACAATTGCCTGAATTTTTAAGTCACTCCGAGATGAGCATTTTACCAGGGAAATACACGTTTGCAACTGTTTCACTTTCAAGTCTTGCTCTGCTTGGTTTTATTGCTAATATAGAAATGGAACACAAAATACTTGACAGATACCTTCGTGTCTACCTCAAAACTTTTTTAAAAACCATTTCACAGGTATGCTTATATATGGCCCATCCCTGGAAATGTTCAAGGCCAGGTTGGGTGAGGCTTTGATCAACCTGGCCTTAGTGGAAGGTCTCCTGAGGTTCACACATGGTAACACAAACAGCCCTATGGTCACATATTTTGCATAACAGAAAGAAACCCTATCGCTGCTACACCTTGTTTCCTGCACCTGCTTCGCGTGAGGTCAGCAGTTGATGTTTAATGTGCGTCTGAAGCGGTGCTTTCACAGCGAGCTCTAAGAAATTGTTCTGAGCTGATAGTAAATAAGCAATTTGCCATCACAGCTGGCTTGCGACTGAAACATGACAAACATCTAAACACGACAAACTGCAGCATCCACCAGCCACACCACAGCTGCTCTGCCGGAATTTCTGAAGAAATTCCTGAAAAAAATGCACTGTTCTAAGTAACAATAATAATAATAATAATAGGAGTAATCTCTTAAAATGGGGCTATTCCTGCTGCTACCACAATTACAGTTGTACTAGCGAAACATTTTCTCCTTTTTTTTTCCTTTCAGATATGAGCAAAATATTTAAGAAATCATAACTAAACCACCCCTCACAATTGCCTGTTGTCAGAAGAGTCAACCCCATAGACCTTACATTTCAAGCTGCAACAACAACTGTTTGTAGAATTAAAAAAGAATAACATTTTATCCACTGCCTTCTGATTTTGAAGCCCACTAATTGTTGTATTTACGTGCTGACATTTAACCTGGAAAAGTAACATATGTGGCCATCTGGCACCGTGTTGTTTACTCCCACAGCTCTTCCAGCTCTTGCTGAAATCACCAGGAGGCCTGTGTACACAAAACATGCAGGCTGGGCCCCTGATGTTTGAATGAAGAACACTTGAAACTATCTCTCAATTGTCATGATTTACCCTTACGCAATCACAACATTGTTGCAAAAGTCCCATGATGATAATATGGACGTGTATTATCCTTATCTGCTTATTTGCTCTTCAATTTTTTATTTCGAGTCTAACACACAACAAAGGTGTCTTCAAGGAAGGACAGAATTCTGTTAGCAACAGTTTTCACCGTCAACTAATTACAGATTGCTGACAGCTGAAGCTTTAAGACTCTTCAAAAAAAGTCTAACAGCAACAAAAAAAAATCATAGGAGTTGTCAAGCAAATAGTCTTAAATGAAGGCTTCACCAAAGCCTCTTTTATTACTGAAACAATTTTGTCTGTTCTAAGATACTGAAGCAAATCCTTCCCTCAGTTTGGGTTCAAACTTTCTCACTAGAGGCTGAGCACATGAGCTAGGCAGGAGTGTGTATCACTGTGAAGAGGGGATTGTCACACCAAGGCGATACTCTGGACCAGGTGTTGAAAGCTTTGTTCCATGCTGAATACCACTAGAAAGGAAGGAAAGACTGTCACAGCTGGTAAAATACAACCCTTTGGTTAAAAAATGATGGTGAAGGACTTAATTATACCGTTATGGCTTAAATAGTAAGGAGTTCATCTGAAATCTTAATTATATTTCTTGACCTGACGAAAGAGATTATGAGGCCAACCCCCCCAAAAAAAAAACCAAAAAAAAAAGGCACTGCTGTGGCTGTGAGAGTTGTAGGTGCAGCTTTGAGTGGGAATAAGGTGATGTGTTATACATGAATACCCTGGTATTCAGCTTTAGCTCTTTACTACAGTATTGATTCCAGGGTTTGTGTCTACATTTTAGAAAGGATGTTGGAAAATTGGAAAGTGTTCAGAAAAGCGTTACAAGAATGATTTCAGGTCTGGAAAACATCCTTTGTAGTGAATGACTAATGAAACTCCATCTACTTACTTTTTCCAGGGGAAGTTTTTCCACAACTTTGTCATAGCCTGCAAGTTGCTACATGGGGAAGAGTCTTCTGATAGATTAAATCTTGCAGAAAAGGACATTAAAAGGCAGAAAGCTAAAGCTACGCAAGAGTAAAATGAGAAA
Source organism: Oxyruncus cristatus (assembly GCA_013399855.1). NCBI lineage: Eukaryota > Metazoa > Chordata > Aves > Passeriformes > Cotingidae > Oxyruncus > Oxyruncus cristatus. Next base: position 945,351 of record VXAY01000700.1, on the reverse strand, counting down.
CAAGGCAGGGGCTGGTTGGATGCTCGTTGGATCAGGCTGGTCCCTGATGGCAATAGAACGCTGGCATAATTTCAGATGTGGTGGAATCACCACTACTTGGGGTCTTTTTCAACCAACTAACCCTCTCTAACTGAGAGGGATGCTCTAGTTCGAGTAGGCTTATTGTCCAAAGGCAGGCATTACTTAGGGAGGCTCCCTGCCCGTATTACAGAACAGGCAAGGCTAGATAAACATAATAACAACAAAACTGAAACACAGGAATTTGTCTTATTAGCCTTCTCCTCATACTTTCCTTCTTCAATGATGCCTGTGAAATCCATGACAACAGCCAAGCTTCTGGAGTGCTGTGTTTGCAGCCTCTCATGCTGCTACCAGCTCTGCTTCATTATTTCCTTGGTGCTCTGTCTCTAGCTGTTCTCCTGCATGTCAGATTCAGGTTGCAAGTCTTCCTTCTGTACAGCTTCTCATGCAACTGTTCTCTGGCTCTGGAAATTGGGGTTGGTGAGCACTGCTGCAGCATACACAGATAAATAACATTCTGAATGGTGCCTTCGATTATACTGGCGTGATTTCAAATATTACGGCATTTCAGACCTTATGAGCACGTGTGATGAACAAGAGTCCTTTTACTCATTGAGTTTTAAAATACAAGATCAATGCAATTTAGGGGAAAAAAACCCAACAACTTAAAAATGGAATTTACTTCCACGAGCAAAACTCTAATTTTGATTTATTTCTGAGCACTGAGTTTTCTATTAGCTGAATGCATTTGGAGGTGGGAGAGGCACTCAGCTGTCTGGCATCCTCTCCACAGCGTTTGTGTAAGAGCATGATTAATTCATTAATAAAGCACAGATTGTCAATGGGTAGCAATGGAAATATTACATATTAAGAGCACCAAGTGTTCAACATGCTGCATGGAGAAGCCTTTGCCAGCGTGCTGGAGCAAGCACCTAAACAGAGCTGGCTGTAACCAAAAAAAAAGAGTACAAATAATAAATCAACATATCTTCCCATTCCTCTCCCAAGGGCTCTCAGGCTCTGTGCTACGGGCAGGGGCAGAGGGTAGAGCACTTGTGTAATAATAACAGCTTTGGCCAACAAAAGAGCAACTCCAGCAAAAATCGCTGAGAAGAGTCTAAATCCTTCCTGCTGAGTAGAAGGAAAACAGCACCTACTGGAAACAGTGGGATTTGGGGAGGGCCAGGACAGTTTACACTGGCACTCAGTGGTTAACGTCAAGCACGTAAGGTCACTTATTAACAACGTATAGGTTTGAACAACTGCTGACTGCGGGGAGGTGTGTTACCCATACGACCGCACCGTGCCTCCCCTCCTCCTCTCCCAGGAGCGATCAAAGAGCAGGGATTCCAAATTGTGAAGCAATTTTTTCCAGCGGGAGCATCTGCGCCGTTGGCACGTTTCTCCGCGCGTTACCCTGCAGCTCAGGAATTGCGTCCAGGTCTGCCACATGGTTGGGCTTGTGATGGACAGGCCAAGCTGCTCCGGCTTCCCAGCTGCTCGGCCCCTTCCACTCATTATCCGGCCCCCAGCGCTAACGCCCTCGCATCAATCTGTGAGGGGGTCCTCCCCGAGCACCACGTGAGCTCCCCGTGCAGAGAGGCTTGTGATGGGGAAAAGAAAATGGATGTCTGCTTTCTCCCATATCTAATTTGTTTTGCATACATTTGCATGCTGGCCATAGACCCATTCACATCACGGGGCCCATTTGTGAGCTGCAGATCATTTGCCAGTCAGGCTGGCGAGTGTGTGTTTGTGTCTGTGTATCTGCGTGTGGAGGGAAATCCAGGATTCTGGATTATGCAATGTAAATTACACGTAAAAATAGAATGCAAGGAAAAAAAAAAAGGCAGTAGCCACAATTGTGCGTGTGTGAACGAAGGGCACAAAGAATCTCTGCACCTTTTAAGATGGCTGGAGGCACATGGGGACAAATTCAGGAGGGGGTGGGAGGAGACCACAGGCACAAGCCATTCTGAACAGTGATTACATGGGTAAATTGTTTGTTCCAGTGTATCACAAAGAGAAGGAGCATTATTTTTCATGCCACAGCTGTTTTGAATAAGAATAGGAATAAACTTAACTATCCTCCTCATGTTACTTACCACTAATTATGGCATATATTTACATCTATAAAACAGTGAAATTTTGGGAGACATAATTTAATGTCCCTTTATTGTGTAGATTCCTTTATTTCCATCCCACATTTGAATTTCAAAAATGTTTAGGACTTCAAAGCATCTTTAAAAGCTTGCCCTAATTATAATATGCATTACTTTATAAAACTCCTAGTTTGCATTGCAGATTCCTGCAAATAGAGGCATTCATTTTAAACATCAATTAATATCATCCACGCATCTTCAGATGAGTTTGGGTCTTTATTTCAGAGTTGTGGTGAGCTCTGACTAAGCTTTTCTCAGTTAGAAGAATAGTTCAAGCTACTGCAAACATCTAAAATTAAGTCAGTGGAATCAGATCCATAGAAAGCCTGACAGCCCAACATTAATTTATATCGGTTGTTTTTTTTTCCTATGTCATCAGCGAGAAAACATCCCTTCTCCTTTCAGATATATGATGAACTAGCACTAGACAGGGCAAGTTACGGAGCCAGCAAAGCTGCAGGGGCATAAAGGGAGGTACAGAGCCTGCTGGGATCCATGGAGATGGATGTGATCGTAACAGCAGAGTCAAAATGAAGACGTTTGTTGGAGATGTGTCTGAGAGGCACTGGATTCAAAAGGGAGCTGGGGTGAGTGGGACAAACAGACCATCAGCAGGAGGGTGGAGAGCTGAGGGGCAGAGCACTGGGCATCCACACGGTGGGCCAAGAAGGCAAGGCCAGCAACACTGTCTCAGATAGACATTTCGGGGTAAAGCTGGAGGAGCAACTGAGCATTTAGTTTGAACTCTTTTAGGAAAGAGGCCTCAGTGTATTGTTTAGCATTAGGGAATTTAAGAATAGTAGTGAGTAATCAGTGGGGTCAGCGTTAGATATCAACATGAGTAGAACTTTAACCAATAAAAGAAACCCACAGAGGCACCATGTGTTGACTTAGCTTTTAGATAGGCTAATCAGAACTTCAAAGACCAGAAAACTTTGGGGCTATTCCCAAGTCGCAAAAACAGCCTAAGTTCAAACTAACCAAGAGGTTTGTTGACGTTACTCGGTTTAAGGCAAGATTGCAGGGATCATACCTGGTTGTTTTACACAGATTGGGCTTATTTTGCTAGTGACTACGGGTGAGAGAAGCAGGACTGTGCACTCAACCTGCACCCAGGGAAAGGTTTCATCTGTGGATATTCACCAGCCTTCTCTTAAATCTGCATCATCAGTGTTCTAGGACATAACTTTTACATTAATTTAGGAATATTTATTTTCATTTTCATTTCATAGCCCCGTAATCTCCAGTTTCATTTCACTGTCACACAAACTTCCTGTGCCATATCATTAGGACGTTGTTCCTTATTTACTCATTGTGCTGAGTGCACAATATACCAAGTAAAGCTCCCACTATCTGTTACTGTAATTGTCTGTCCCTGCAGTGATTTCCCTGAGCTCTGTAGTTCCCAGCTCCATTCGACTACCTGGGGTAAAACAGTCACTGCGTTCAAGGTGCAAGACAAGGACCAGGGAATTGCATTGCAGGGCTGTAAGGCTGGGTGTTCGTGGTGGTGTATAAGGACCTCCTGCACTGTGAGGTAGGAAGAGGCCCACAGGTGTGACATTCAGGTGTGTCACAAGACTGAGGCCAGAAGCTTATCCACTTCCAACACCGGGTTGTATTTCACATGAGATACAATCTGTATGAACCAGTAAACCTCTGCAAAGCAAAGCACACTTTGCTTTGTACTCCATTCCGGTGCTGCCTTGCAAAGTCAACTACTAAACTGCCAGATGTCTTCTTGCAAGACCTCAGACCTTTCCCTCCCACTTGTTTTTTGTAATCAAGCATTATTACCGAAACCAAGACAACAGGGAAAACCATGCTGCTGAGAAGCCTCAGGCAGAACTAAATGGGAAAGACCAAGGGGTAGTAGCTCTTTCCAGATACCAGAGCTCATCTGCTATCTGCTTTAGTCAACTTCAATGCATGTACTCATCTGTGGTCTTCCTGTTTCCCATCTTTCCATTCCCCACTAGAATTAAAGTCTGAAGAAAACACCTTCTGTGCTGCCTCCAGAGACATACCAGCGCCTCTTAAATCCATTTGCAGGGTCACCATCCCTTCTAGCACCAAATTCTCACCTTTGCTTTCAAGCTTCTCATGCCACAACACTCTCCTGCTTCCCTTCTCTGGTTTGCCTTAACTTCTTTCACTCAGACCATGTTTTCCTTGCACTGATTCTCTTCAGAGCGCTTTCACACCTGTACTTTTTTGCCCAACCAAAATTCAGGTTCCTTTTTCACCCATGTTACAATTCGATTCCACCAAAACCTGGACTGTCACTGTCACTGGTGCCAGGATGCACAAGCTTACAGTGCTGAGCAAACTATTGATGGCTAAACGATAGTGAAGGAGGAAAGGATGGGGAGGAGGAAGTGGTAAAATAAATAGCGAAAGAGAGTACTGGGACTAAGAAATAACCACATATTGTGAACAGAACCCTGGGAGAAGATGAACTTTCAGAGTCGGAGGAGGTAGCAGAGGATGAAAGAGTTGATACTTATTCAGAAGCAGATACTCCATTCAATCAGAAATTAATCTATTTTCCTATGAAAAAACTTGAAGTTACTAATTGGGTCAAAAACATTGTCAGAAATCTGTGCCAGCTTTACCCTGGTGATATATAACTGTTTAAAACAGTTTTGCAATGCTCCCCATAAAAATGGCAGCAGTATCCTTTTTGCTGAAGAAAAGTCCTTTTGGGGTGAAAGAAATAAAGGACGGTGAGCTGACACTTTAGGATCTAACTCTCATGACTAATTACACAGCCATCGTCTGTTTTTCCTACACGTATTTCTAGATATGTGTAGGACTGGGGGGGGACACTTGTGTGAAGTTTGTTCCTGGAAAAATATTCATCTTGACTCTCGCTACACTCCAACACTACCCCAGCCAACTCTCTCTGCCTCACTCACTCGATGAGAGAGAAAATCCACCAGCCTATTCTAAGGTCATGGTTCAGGAAGGCGTTCTCACCACATTTTTAATGTATAACTCAGAAGGATGTTAGCACTGTATGTTTTTTAATCTTTAAGTTAATACAACACAAAATTGCATTAAAAGACCATTATGTTGGAAGGCACAGTGAGGTTAGGAAATGTTGGATTGAAGTTGCCTGCACAGTCTGACTGCTGAACTGCATCATGTCACAGTCTTTTGCTACACAACTGCACACTCGCCCTCTGAGCATCTGTGCAACATTTCTTTGTCTTTGTTATTCCCTGTTTCCTGAATACTACTCAAAACCCGTGCTGAACACAGAATTATTCATTTTATAAAGGGTTTTTTTCCATGGCATTCTCTTGATTTCTTACAAACAGCCATGAGTCTGATTCGTCAGTGACCACCTGAGACAAAACAGGTGGTATCACCCCCACGTCACAGATGTGGAACTGAGACAGGAGCGTTAAAGGTGTGCGCTGCTTGTAGGAGATGAAGCAGAGAAGGCTGGCACTTGAATTTGCAAAGTCAGGAGTACAACACAGACCTTAATGATCCAAAGAAGATTTCTGCTGGCTTTAGATATCTCCTTGAGCATTCGACATGCCTGAAAATCAGTTTCCACATGGAGAAAAAGTAGAACATATAATACATGAATTACCATATCACAAATCTCTGCTGTGTCCACATCTAGTATAAAGTCTGAGGCTTATCATTCTCTGTGGGAAATGAGAACAGGCAGGTGAGGTGACATTCATTTTTTGCCAGTGGGTTTCACAAGTATTTATTATGCAAGGTGGACTGGGGAGATTATGGTCCTCAGTTCAAGCCAAAGTTTTGCAAGGAAATGTGTTTAGTGGTCACAGACCCTTAACTCCAAGCTCTATTCCTCTGCAGCCAGATTTCTCCTGCCTTTTTGCATATCCTGTTCCCACCTCTCACATACCTGTTTCTGCCGTGTGACTTCATCCCTATGTTTCCCTGCAGAATTGTTATCCCAAATGCTCTCTCTTCCCACTGCCTCCCACTTTTTGACCCTACATTTCCATCTGCCTGTTCCAGGTCACTGATGCCTGCTGTGTTTCAGCTCCCACTTCTCTGCTGTCTCCTTGTCCTGGCCTCTTTGCTCAGCCAGCCCTCAAATACTTGATCTACAGTTCCCATGCCCAGTTTTAAGTCCCACGAGTTCCTTGATGGGTTTCTTCTGCAGACCAGCACAGCCCCTACTCAGTGGTTTAACCATTCTACACCCAGATTTAAGAAAAGAGAGTCTCCCTCAATCCAGTTTCCAGTTCTAAATCTGGTCCCACAGAAACTCTTGGAAAGATATGAAATCTGGGGTGTTTACAAGATGCAGAGTATTTCAAGTCACATAGATAAACACCACGAAATCTGATCATAAGCAATGGTTCCAGATCAACCTTTTCTGGTTCCAGCCTCAACCTGTCCACCTTACAATTAAACCCTGAATATGTCCCTTTGACCGAGGCTTTGAAAGACAAATTTAAAATGCTTAGACAATAATTGTTGCTATGAAAAGGAGTGTACCACAAAAACATACCCCAGCAAATTAGTGAGCAGAAAAAGCTTCAGCATAAGCATAAGGTTCAGTCTGCAGGTTTGCTGATCCTTCTGGGTGAACCTTTTCCTAGTTTAGTGATGGTCCTGGCCACGTTAGGCCACTGGTTGGACTCAACGATCTTAGAGGCCTTTTCCAACCTCAATGATTTTATGACGCTATGACCGTATCGCTAACATGAGTTTTGTAAAAACATGAAGAAAAATCTGAGGTACCAATGAAATTTATCACAAGCTGATCAACATACAACATGTCAGCCCTCCACGCGTATTATTTTTTCCCTCTTTCTCACAGCTGATATGAACAGATATAAGCTTTGGAGCAGGGTCCCCGTGTCTGACTAACAAAAAGGCAAGGGGAAAGCAGACAAGCCGTAGCAAACAAACAAGTAAAAGGTTTAAGAAAACCCCTGGCATCCTTCCAGGCTCGCAGTTGTCCTGCTGCACGCTCAGTTCAAATCCTGCTCGGTCCTCTCTGCGTAAGCGTGGGCTGGTGGTAGGACTGATGCTTGCACTACATGCGTTTGGGCTCGAGCATCTGAAACGCTAAAAGGCAGGCTCCATTCCTGCGCCTTCCCTGCTTTTCCTTGGACCACTAGATGGCAGTTCCCCATTTCCAAACGGGGGCTCTAGGTACCTGTTGGCTCCTGCCCAGCAGCTGTGCCAAGCAGAGCGGAGGCACATCTGCCTTTGCTGCACACACTTCTGGGGAGCTGTCAACAAGAGTGGCTCCGGGCCAGCGTCCCACCTGAAGGGTAAACAGCCTTGCACTCGTGCAGGGCAGCGGGAGAAATTTCCACAAAACTGAACACCAAACACAGGCCTCGGCGACAAGAGAGGTCCTCCACGTCGTGTCTTACTCACCCAGAATTTTACGAGGAAGAAAGCGTTCTGAGGCCCCTTCCCAAACAGTTCCTTTAGACCGCCCTTCTTTTCAGGAAATTTGTCATAAATCTGACGAATGTCCACCGATTCAAGCAATGGGTCACTGTAAGAATGGTTAGCGTGTCCAATGTGTACGAAGAGGTGTTTATTGTACTGCAAGAAAGAAACAGGAAAATCAGTGCTGCAGGAAAAGAACAGGGGTTTGTTATGGCAGGGGTCTGTGTGTGCTCTTTGACGGATTAAATGACTCACACATTACTCCTGGGACTGTGATTTTCTGCAGTATGATTTCCATGAACAACTTCAGTGATTGTGTCACAGACCCTTGTGACAAGGGTCAGAGTCAAAAAAAGCCTGTGTCCCTACTGCAAACCCCAAAGCAGGGCCATCTTCAGCGGGGTGATTTACACTGAAAGACCCAGGGGCAGCACGGTGATAAAGAGCCCTTCACAGAGCATAACAAGATGAATATGCTCATGAGGAAAGCCTGTTTCTGCCTCTTTAAAGAGTGGCTTTTAATGTCCTGTGACCTCAGAACCTGAATTTCTGCTCGTGCCACAGAGCCCACACAAACACACCTCCTGTTTATCTATTAAAAAGCCCCAAACCTCTATCTATAGCATATGCTAATGCCACTCAACTAAAAGAGATGAAAAGGATTTTCTTTTAGCTCCTGGATGACAGTAACAAGCAGGTCAGTTACTCTGTGTTGCTGTTCCTACGGAAATGGTCCTCATTGTACGTCCTCCAGTATCTTGACCCATGTGATATTAAAGAGCCAAACTTTTACCCCTTCCCTCAGGACCTTGCTCCACAGACGACCATTTCTGAACACACTCAACTTCAATTTCACATTTCTTAACTTAATCCCATCACACCTCATTACAATCACAGGAATCACCTTGGCAAAGCCTTTCCTGCCTGAGGGAAATCCTTGGCCTGGTAAAGTCAACAGCAGCCTCCTCAGGAGTCCAATATGGGCCTTTAGGGGCTGCCATTCCTCCAAGAGCACCTCTCAGCACCCAAAATGAAAGTGGAAGGATGAACCCCGAAAACCCTCCACCAGTCAATCGGCAACCCCCCACGGTCATGGGAGCAGAGTGAAGGAGCTCGAGAGTGGCAGGATTAAACATCGAGGGTTTTAACCATGCAGATTACAAAACATTTTGCTAATTCAGTTAAAGGAAAGCTGATATGCAGTCAAGGAACACTAGAAAACCCTGTCACATTGAACAGATGCTGTGTATAAGGGGCAATTCCCGAAAGCTAAACACAAATAAAATATTTAAAACCCCAAAGCAAACCTCATTTAAGGTATTTTGTTTACAATGTACCTGCCAAATGAACAAATTGAAATGACAAATATAAATGAACTGGACAACCACTCAGAGCCTTCCTTCAGTGTGAGCAGAGTCTTCTCTAGCAGATGTCCAAAACTCTGGGGAAAAGGAAATGGACTGGCTAGGTTTCTGCACTTAGGAAATGAAATTGAAATCTATTAAAAAATCATCTAGCACAGTGAAATCTGAATTTAGAACCAGAGAACACTCACCTGTGTATGCCAAAAATGAGATACAGTCCACGTTTTTTTACAGGGTTGTATTTCTTTTTTTATTTTTTGGAAGGAAAAAGGAAAGCGCAACATCCTATTAAGGTGTTTGCACCAGCAAGTCGAAATCTGAGATCACTGATTCCACGGATTCCCCTTGCAGCCTCTTTCAAAGAATGCCATCCCAGAGGAAAATGTGCCCAGCTTTTAGTTAGTGCACGTGGAGCCCCAAAGGAGCAGGGCTGACCCAAAGAAGCTGTTTCTCCTTTGAAGAGAACAGGCATGGCAGAGAAATAGCAGGTGACTGGGAGCTGGATGCATCTTCACAGGGGAGAGTGTGCCAGCACATCCTCCCCCAGCACTGGTTTTGCTTGCAAACTAAACAGGACACAGGAACTCATTGTGCTAGTTGGCAACCACGAGTGCCTACCACAACAGTGCTCCTGGGCAGTTCTAGCAGGTCACTTCAGCCAGCAGTGGCAAAAGTGGACTAAGGAGAGATTTTAACATGAGGGGAAAAAAAAAATCAAATAAACGCAAAGTAATATGAAAAAGCACCATGGCTCCAACTTTTGGGGGTTTGACACATATTCAGCTTGCAGTGCTGCGAGTATAGAACTTAAAAAGCCATATTGAACATTTCTTAATTATCTTGCTCACTACTGAAAAACTTAGATCTCAGTAAAATGTATCAGCACCCCGTACACCTTGGAGCTGCCAGAACCACTAGAAAGGGAGTCTGCTCCTCTTGATTTCCTGAGATACCAGGGGTGAAGTGCAGCAGGACAGGGCATGGGCTGGGGCCCTGAACAAGGTTGTCGGTGGAAGTCTATCTGCATTCAGGGAACTATCTCCATTTTTCAAGGAGAGTGATGAGAATTCCCCAGCAGAAATAAGCACTTCAGCCTACTCAGAAAAATTAAACTGAAGCCTTTCCCTTCCCCCAGCACCCCCACAGCCTGCCTAGGCATGCCCAGCAGTTGTGCTCTGCCTGGGGATGTGAGATGCCCCCAAGCATCTCTCTGCTCCCTCTCATTCAGACTAAGGGCTTGAAAAACCATCCCCACCATTAGAGACCAGGTCATTATTTATTTGGGGATTGTTTCCTCTCAGTCTTTTCTGCTGGAGTTGTTCAAATAACCACATTTTTATAGAATTGAGGGCTCAGAATCTCCTGCAACTAGGAAAGCGTCCTTCTCCCCAAAAAGGGTGTCTCTCTCCCAGGCCCATAAGTGGCTGTGGAGTGAAGGAGGAAGAGGAGAGCTGCATTCTACAGTTTGGCATGGCAACTGCAAGTTCCCAAGGCAACTCACACACTGTAACTCATTCTGCAAACCAGGAAAACACACAAATTGCTCAGTATCCAAACTTCAGTAAAAGAAAACATATTTATAGGGACATGGAGCACGAAGACTTGATACTCTTTAAATACAAAAGGGAAGTTAAAGGCAGCTGCAAAGCTACCACAGTTGTCTGCAGAGCTCGCCAAAGTACCAGATGCTGCTGCAGCAAAATTTCCGAGCGGGTACAGTGGGACAGATGGTATGACATCACCTGACAACATTCTTAGGACAGAAATGTTTATTTTGATACTGCAATGTGTGATTATTTTCTCCTTATGTTGCTGCAATTCCTATGCTAAGTACAATCATTACTAACCTAATTAGACATGGCATATTCCTACGAACTAACAAATGATAATGTGATATTTGGAGCAGGGTAAATCGATACTGAAATGACCCCTATCGTTTTTATATGAACATGCTCCGTGACAGGAATTGATGCAGAGATAAGAGCAAAGAAGCTAAGTTTTATGCCTGTATTTTTGAGCCCATTAGTGTCTGAAAAGCTTTAAACCACGCTCATTACATTGAGAATTCACTGTTGTTTTAGACTGAGTATTCCAGAGTCATTGAAGTACGTTAGGGGCTGAAGAATTTAATCATGCTACAGCATTTAAAGGGTTTGCATCTGGCATCAGGGCAGTAAGGTGCTTTAGATGCTGTAGACCACAATAGGTCAAACCCTGTATTTTCTGAGGAGAAAAACTACACAAAAATACAAAGAACATTTTCAGCTCTCTCTTACATGTCTGCATTACACAACATGCCCTGGAGATGGCCGCCTCTTACTGAGCTCCTTTCCTTAAAAAAAAATTCTAACTATCCCAAGAATGCAGTAAAGCCATGAAATATGACTGTTGTCAAATAATACCACGAGAAAAATTATAATCCACTTAGGAATTTAAAAGAACCAAGACAAATTGCCAATGGCAGGGGATGCAAGAACTTAAGCTGGTGCAGAACAAAGACAAACCACCTACATCTGTTTTATCAGCCAGCATATATATTCGTAACAGCTCCTCACCAATCTTGCACTTACATTCTAAAGCAACAGCCTTTTTGGTCCATGAAAAGCAGGCTTGCAAATTGTTACAGACCTCTCTGCTGCATCATTCCTGTGCTTCCCCACACCTGTGGAGCTAACACCAAGGCTTGACAAGCCTGTATAGGACCACGATCTTTGTTAAACAGCGGTGGGCAAGATGCAGACGGCAGTGAAGCCAACCCTCACGTGTTCCTGGGGCAGGTGAGCTGCTGCTCCTGTCCAGTGGGGCTACACAACCACACAGACCAGCACAGGGCAGGTGATGGCTCCCCAGGCCCTGCTGAGGCTGGGTGATGTGGATGCAGGCAGGTGGCCCGAGAGAGACCAGCTGTGCCTGAGGGGATGACCTTGCTCATGGACACAGCATCTGACTGCAAGGGCGCTGCACCCTCCCGCTGCAGCCAGAGCCACATCCTCCCACATCTCACTTCTCACAGCTGGGAGTCATCCCCACACCGGTGTGAGCTCCTCTGCAAACTCCCCTGTCCCTGCAGCGGGACTGAGCTGGTGGGATGTTGGACCTTGTGCACCCGTGGGGTGAAGGAGCAGGACAAAGAGGTTGCAGCACCCCACCAGCTTGTCCGCCCTGCACAGCTTCATAACACCACCCTGTCAGTGGGGCTGCTTCATGGGATCAGGAGGTTCCTGCAAATTTCTAGCACAACAACCACGAGGGCGAGGCCACCCATGTCATTCTTGCAGCAACAAACTCCTATGAGAAAATACCACTGGGAGAGGCTGGCAACTTGAACGGATCGAAGTCTACTGTGCTCAAAGAAACTCCACTACTGAGAGAAGAAGTACAGAGAAGAAAGCTCTCCTGCAGGTCTTCTCTCCCCCTGACACAGAGGGACAGCCTCTCAGCTCTCTTTGGACTGGATATATTCTGTACTGGAGGTCACAAGGAGAGACAAGTAAGCAGAAGGCAGGTGGAACAGCCTGAGCTCTTGCTGAAATGAGAGCAAACAGCACCTGGCACTGTGCAGTGATTTGCTGTGTACCTGCACAGACTGGTCCAACCCATCTTTTAAAAATGTACCTCTGACTGTGCAGCAACTGTGCTTCTGGGGGGAAAAGGAGCCACATGGCTGAAAATCAATCTGAAAACCAATCCCTGGCATATCAGCAGTCTGCATGCAGCTCTAACCTGCACCCTGCCCAGCCTCAGCTCAGCTGCCTCGCTGTATCTCGTAAATCTGACACTCTTTAATTTCCTGCTGATATAAGAAAATCACTTGGTCTGCCAACAAGTTTTCCTATTTCTACCAAAACACTAGTAACTGAATATTTAATTTCTGTTGCTGTTGTCCTCCACTGAAGCACATTGGGAGTTATAAACATGATATTTTAATGCTATAACTGTATTCTGCACCAACGTCTGTTGTTAAGGTTTTTAACACTTTCATGTGAAACGTTAATTGAACTTTTTGTGCTAGTACACCACAATACAACTGCATGGTCAACCTAGTCCTTCACAGACTTCCACACATTCACACTCCTGCCTGGATGTGCGCAGGGATTGAGGCAGAAATGTGAAGTAAAAGGAGATCTTTGGCTACTTTGTGGCTGCAGAAATGGAGAGGTAGGTGATGAGGGAGGGCAGTTCTCAGCCCTGACACCTTAATGTTGCCCAGCACTTCCCAGCTGCTGCCACAGGAGTCCTGGCGTGAAACTGGGAGTTGCTGGCTGGGCAAAGTGCTCACACAACGTTTTCATCAGCTTTCCTGCAACAGTGAAGACGCATCCTTCAGTTCTGGTCTGTCTGGTTTGAGACCCTGTGGTCCCAGTTCCAGAAGTGCTGAGTGCTCAGATGAGACAATTATGCCTGACTATAGGAAGCTCTCAATAACACTAAGTATTCTGCAAAATCAGGCTCATGACAAATCAAAGGGGACCCTCAAAATCAGTGTCCCATTCATTCTTTTGCACCTGAACTTCTTGGTTTGTCAATTGTGAGTAATAATGCTCCTTCATCTAGAAAGACTGCACCAGTACATCTGTGAAATGCAAATGGAGGGAATTACTAATTCCATTTGGAGGGGAGGTTAGACAGTGCACAGCCAGCAGGGCACGGGGCCACGCATTTCAACAGCGGCAGAAAACAAACTACTGAATAGTTGCTTATCAAAGAAGGGCCATCTACATCCACACTGAATGCAGCAGGAACAAATAAACACGTGAGCACGTCATTATCTACTGCTTTGCGGAGCAGACACATGGGGACACTTCCCAACTCCGGAAAGCCTGACTTTGCAGCCGGGCTGAGCAGTTTCGGGGCGGGTGTAGGGGTCGAGGAGCTGCAGTGGGACGAGCTGGAAAGACGTGGGGCAGAGGCACAGCCAGATGCAAAACCCTTGGGGCTAAGCAGGGCATGAAGAGCCACAGCCCACCAGCAGCCACTGCTCCTCCTCCCAATGGGAACAGCACCACACCGTGCTGGGCCGTGGGAGGCAGAGACCTCCGCACTGTGATGACCCCCCTAATTTTATGGCTCTCCTGGGTTCATCATCTGGGCTCTGCTCCAGCTGCCCCACAACTCGCTCTGTCCCTCCTCCCTGATGTCACGGCTCCCTGGGCAGTCCCAGTGCCCTTTGTAACGCCACCTTGGATACTTTGGGCACTGAGCTGGGATCCCACAGGGCTGGGCAGTGGCACCATGGGGACTCACTGAGGGAGCTCCCATTGCTGCCACCGCTCCTCCCCACCTATGCAAAAGCTGCACTTTTATTTTTGCTGGGAAGTTTCTGGCAGCGGTGGTGGGTTTTGAGAAAAGGGAGAGAGTGTGCACGATGGCAGCAGTGAGAGCACAGCCAGGCCCCTGCAGTCTTTCCACCCGTGGGCCAAGCAATAAATGGTGCTCAGTCTCCCTCCCTACTTAACTGCATTTTGACCCCAGGCCCTCCCTGAAAAGTCCATGTCCTGGTCTACAACTGGGCTAGGGAAGCTGGCCCAGGACTCCCATCATGTCTCCATGGGGTCCCGGGGAACGCTGCTGGATGGGAAGTCTGCTGGACCCCTTTAAAGTGATTTCTTGGCACTTCTAACTATAGACACTTGAACATTTTACAGAGTATGACATTCGCATCCCAGGGCTGGCACGTAGCTCTCCAGCACCGCAAAATAAATGACCTTGTGCTCAGTAAAACTACATCTGACTTCAGGTTGAAATAACCTCAAATCCTGAGTCTGTCGCTCCAAGACATTCATCTTAATGTGGGTTTGCTTTCTTGTCCTTTCACATCACAGAGATGCTAAACCAAGGACTTCCTCATGGCTGAAACGCTGAACTGCTTTTTATACTGTTTACAGGGAGTAGAGAAGGGATAAACAATGCTTACAACAATGGATATTGTTCAAGGATGGAGGGCTTCTTTTGAAAAGATCTCATTTATTTTTCATCACTTAGGTGGTTTGATTAACTTTGGTGAATTTTACTGCATTTGGCTAATGATGGCAGGCTGTTTTTATGGCCCCTTGAGCAATTGCTTTCCCTTTCTGGTTCCCAGGCACAATTCTCCCTGGGCTCACAAAGTCCTTTTACAACAACAATAAAACCTGAATTAAAACATAAAGAATATTTTATTTCTTCACCACTTTTTAAAATACATTTTGAAATTCGGACCTAACACAATCTGACAGTTTGGATAGGCAGACTAATAATAAAAATGCCCATCGGACATGTTCTTTATAGCCCTATATAGATATTTTAAATATAAAGCTTTCTGAAGTGCTCACAATCGAAATTATTGTGACAGTAAGAGTGAGAAACCTTGAAAAGGAAGAGAAGAAAGGGCGCTTTTTTGTTGGCTGGTGGTAGGGTGTTTTCCTCCGACTGAAAATCAAGCTTGAATATGTATGTATATATAAAATAATTTGATT
The DNA here is from genome assembly GCA_013399855.1 of Oxyruncus cristatus. NCBI lineage: Eukaryota > Metazoa > Chordata > Aves > Passeriformes > Cotingidae > Oxyruncus > Oxyruncus cristatus. Next base: position 929,946 of record VXAY01000700.1, on the reverse strand, counting down.
TATTCTCATTTCAGTGTTATAGTCTTTGAATTTTATATCTACTTGTGTACCAGTCAATTGCTTAGACCCCTTCTAATCTGCTAGCATGCTCAGTTTATAATTGTTAGGGAACAAATTACTTGGTTTAGGCATTTGTCCTGAACTTTCACAGAACCACTACAGTAAAAATGGAAAGCCCCCATTAAGGAAAACCTGTCTTGGAAGCAACAGATGGGCCCATAAACTGCTTCATCTGATGAGAATGTAGTTATATAGGGCAGGCAGTAACTACAGGTGACTGAAACGCTGGTGATTGGACCTACAAGGGTAACTTCTATGCACCACTTAGGAATTGTACTTCAGCACAAAATGCCACAAAAGGAAAATACAGCTTGACATTTGTAAACTGAATCGATTTCCACGTAAAATGAGGAGCAATTTTAACTGCAGAGTCAGTATTCCAATATTTTGCAACTGTGCCATCTTGTGTCTCCCAGACTATCCTCTGCCATGCAGAGTTACAGTGAGGGTTGCTTATTGCTTCCTTTCTGTATTTTTTTTCCTTTTATAAACGGAACAATTTTGTGGCTAGATAAGGGAAAAAAGTCAACAGCCCCCCACAAGTGACAGGACTCTATGGAGCGAATTTTGGACTCAACAGAATGCCCACTCTAAACTACAAGAACTGCCTGACATTGAGGGGCTTTTGTATTTTTAATCACCAATTGCCATTGGAAGAACCCCAGATATGTTTAAGGCCCCGCTCCTACAATGAACTCCCTGTGGGTGCACTTTTGTGCCCGTGCACAGCCCCACTGCAGTCTCTGGGAGTCACCACAGGCAGGCAAACCTGAATTTCTAATTTCTGTACAGGAATATAGACTGCAAGGGGCCTCCCAGGATCATCGAGTCCTGGCCCCAGGTGCCATGACAAAAGAGGTTTTTTCAATAAACTTTCAGGTTACATTTTAAGGCGGAATTGGTCTATTTGCCCCCACAACTATGAGGTTTTCTGGCCTGACTTCGGGCTGGGGGAGAGAAGGAGGAAGGGTCACTTTTTTTAATAAAAGTTTGGAAGCACATTTGATCAAAATAATACTTCTTGTCATTTTCTTTAAAAAGCCAGCAGTATAATGAATATATAACTGCCTTTTTTTCAGAAGATACAAGAGAACTCTTACATGGCTCTTGTGTAGCAGCATATACATATATTAATTTCTGAGGTCAGCAAAGGCACAAAGGAGATGTTGCAACCACAGCACGTGCCTACATGACTTCATATGCACATTGTGCAAACACACATTTCACCTGCCTTCATTTTGTTATTTAAAAAGTAATAAAACCCCATCCTTTCTATGCTGTGCAAACCGTGTCTGCAATAAAATGTCCCACCAACACAAAGATGTGCAAATTCACATTTTCTGCAGTGGCACTAAATGGGGCTGGGGGTTTGCTCTCACCTCCAAGGAGCACTTTTAACGCTTGTTGCAAAGGTCTGTGCGTTGGACATGGGGAAGGTGGGCAGGAGGCACAGAGCTGTCCCCACAAACAGTCGTGCACCAGTGCCTCTGCCCAGTGCCCCTCCAGCAAATATCCTGCTGCCTTTGCCCTGGGAACTGGTCACACTGCCTTGGGGTTTTCTTCTATGCCCTCGTTTAAGATCCAAATAATCAAATTTACTCAATTTGATCCAAACTACACATCCCTTTCTCCTGACTCCCCTTTCCCAGGCAGTGATGGTGACACAGCGCCCATTGGGGCTCATCCCTTGGTTCCCTACAGCACCTGGCTGGACGGTCCTACCTGTCCCCACACAGCCCTCATGTAGTGCTGCCCCATTGCACTTGCAGCACGGGTGTAAAGAACGATCTAAACTGGGAATTGACTTTTCTTTGTGTCTCATTTCTGCAGTGTTATAGCACACGAGTGACCGCTTTTTTTAAAAACAAGTCTGGGTAGTTTGATGGTCTCGCTTGTCTCGTAAACCTCGCGCATAAATGCTCTGCATTTAAAAGGTGGGTTTCTCAGCAGTGTTCTTGCAAGCTGAGACAAGCTCCAGTGGGCCTCTGCACCCTCAGGAATTCCAAATAATATTAGTTTACTCCAAAAAAAAAAAAGGCTTTACAGTATTTGTGGGGCCATTCTGGGTAACCAGAAGCTTCTCCTCAGGCCTCCACTCTTTCCCTACAATGCCCGTGGATGTGTCACATTCCCCAGAGCCTGCACCTGCCTGAGAAATGGCAGCCCCCTCACGTCCCCAGGCTGCCGGCCCACACACCGTGTGTGAGCCCAGCCGGCTCCGGGCCTTCCCACCCCGGCAGAGCGCGACACACGGCTCCTGCCCCGCCAAAGCTGCACCTTCTCCCTTTTGGTCTGTCAGTCGTGTTGCAAATACGGTCACGTCACTCAGCTGGTTCCACGTTTCAGACACCAGTGGTGTGACGGGCCACATGTGATCTGCTGTGAGTGTACTTGGTCTGAGGGAGACTTTTCACACGGAGAAAGACACAGAAGCTGCTCAGTTGCTGAATTCCTGTTCACTCTCTTTTACGTAAAGCCCTGAAGATACACAGGAGGCTCTAAACCCATATAAGCCCGTGGGCTTTGTATACAGTTTTGTGTTATAAAAACCTACGGAAAAGGGATAATTAGGTGGGTACACTGGCGAAACGGTAAATCAAACTGCACTGAAATGCCGTGTCGCTCACACAGAGCACAGTAACGCTGAGCGTTACACGGCCACATCCCGTTTTCCCGGTAACCTCGAGGCACACACATACATCCTGGAGCGCAGCGGCCTGGATATGGCAGAGCCCATAAATCAGCAGGACACGTTACACGGGGTCAGCGAGCCAAGGACTCCGAAACCTGCATATTGATAGGGCTGACTGGTGAGAAAACCTGGATGTTGTGTTCTTGCATCAGAAATACAAACTGTTGTCTGGATGAACTCGGGGCTTGGGCTGGAGAAGGCGCTCTGGATAAGTCTGCAGGACACTAAGGTGGAGCTTTAGCCCACCAGAGCCAGGATTGCCATGAGACCACGGGAGTCAGGGCCACAGGAAGGCAAAGGGATTCCAGGGAAACCATGCAATACCTAGCAGTTAGGTAAGTGATGAGATAACTGTACCTGCTGCCAAACATTTCCTCCACCTCAAAGTTAATTCAACCAGGCAAAATGTGACATTTAGCAAACCAACACTGCCACGTATTTAGTGTATGAATAGCTGAGATACGGTGTATTTTCAGTGGGATATTTCTCTGCCAGGAGCATTCCTCTGTTGTAAGGTTTCTGGGCTATGTCTCCAATCCCCATTATGCAGGGTAAACACTCCCTGGATAATACCCCTGGCCAGAGCCCATGAATGCTATGGTTTCCAGTGCTGAATTATAAAGAGAAAATGACAACTTCTCTCTGCTCCAAGCTACTGTATTTTACCAGGAATTTGAACAAGAACGGCCTGTCTATATCACCCATTCATGACAGTATTTGCCTTTCTAAAGTTATCTCAGCAAAAATTCTCAGGTTTGAGCTGACAGAAGTTCTTTTGATTTATTTGTGATGCAGTAGAGACAGTGCTAGGCTACTAACAAATGTTCTTGGTAAATATATCATGATTAATATCGAGGTTCAAGCCCTACTGGAGTAAATGAAACATTACAGCCAACTTCATAAAACTACTCTAGCAGGTATAGAGTGCAGACTAAAAATCAAAACAAAATGGAAAACTTCCTCAAAAAAAATGAAAAAAAAAAAATAAGTCCAATATGCACACTTTCTATGCAAGTCCTTAATTTTGTTTCTGTTGGGAAATAGATTAGGCTTTAACTTAGAGTTCAAGTACTGAATTCTTGCCAAGAACACCATGCAATTTTGGACACCTGCTAAACTAGGTCAGCAGGGAGACAAGCGCCACAGCGAACCCTGCCTGCTTTCACAGAGGCCTCTCACTGCTGCAAATGGGGAAAAGAGGGCAAGAAAGGAAAATACAGTCCCGCAGTGAAAGGAGTATTACACTGAGCAGCAGCGAACGCGGAAACACCAGGTGTATTCCATCAGACTTAACCCTGGAAAGCATCCTCACAGGGTGGGGAGCGAGGGAGCACAGCTGGAGATCAGCGGGCACGAGGGCAACACTTACTGATTCAGGATCCCTCTGCTGTTCAAGGAAAGCCGAAAACTCCACCAGCCTGAGCTTGGTCGTACCAATTGATCGGCCCTGCCACGCAGGGACTGAGGGAGCTGGAGCTGATGTAGGCTCAAATCCTGAAATAAAGGAACCATTTTCATGAAGAAGTTGACAATTCCTCAGTTTATATTTTCTCCATTAAATATTATTGGGAATTATGCGTGTAGCCCTTGGATATTTATATTAACTTTGGCAAATAATTAAATCAAAATGAGCTAAAATTGGAAAATCTCAGAACAATATGTAGAAATAGAGGTTCCAACCCAGCAAGCTAATAATGAAAAGACCTACTACTTTGTTTCCTTTGGGCTGTGACTCACTGTAGAATTTTTGTTTAAATTATATACTAGATTATAGAGATTTATAGAGACTTCACCAAGACTTACAGCTGACTGACCCTTCCTTGGAAACTGGCATCAAGACTCACAGGAGATATTACTGCCTTGTGAGTCAAGGGGACTGGCCTCCATTTCTGGCTCCTAATGTGCCACACGTTACGGGTAAATCACCTCTCTTTTTGCCTATTTCTTCTGCCACTCTCAATTCCCCTCTCCTATTTAGAGTACAAGCTTTCCAAGGCAGGGACTGTCTCTTACTATGTATTTGCACATTGGGTCTTGACTTCTTTTGGAGCTTTTAGGCAGCATTATATTACAGCTAATAATAAATAATTACTGTAGAGAGCTGAATCATACCCTAAAAAGAAAAAGAAGGTTTTAAAATTGATAATAAAGAGAGAATGGCATGATCCAGATAGAGAAGGGATGTTAACCACCATCTCTAATTCACCTCAAGAGAAGGAATAAATGCTATCTTTTGGTCCTCATTGTAGAAAATTAGATGAGAAGGAAAGAAAATGGTAAAGGAAGAGGGAAAGGCAGCAGCTCAAAGGCAAAACTCATCCTGGGAGAGACACAAGCACAAGGAAGGCAGGGAAGAGGGACCAAAGGTAAGAGAACAAAGATAATCCTGAACCAGGTTGAGAATCAGGGAGAGGTCACAGGTAGTGTGTCCCCATATCCCATAATAGGAGTGTGGTACCTGACCCCAACCCTCAAATTTAGGCAATGAAGGTGAGAGGCTCGTACAAAAAAGGGAATTATGAATTGGACTGGTTAGACATGAACAGGATTCTAATGAAGCAACAACTCATGCACCAGTTTTGACTGATTTAGAAATGCTAGTAATCCTATACTGAGAGAAAACATTGAAGAATAAAAGAAGACCATACACTGCCTTAGAAAATAATCTTATAAATCAGGAATATCAGAAAAAGGACACGAATGCAGAAAGATAGCTTTAGTTTTAAGCATTAAACAGCAAGTTAGAAAATCATAAAGAACTAGGTAAGAGTCGAAAAACTGCAGCACAAAACAGAGACAGAAGGATGGTGTCATTTGGCAAGGGAGATGTAAAATGAGATATCATTTTCGAAGAAATAATGATCTTTCCTGAAATTAGACATGAAACTGACTTGGAAAAAGGGGCAGGGAAGTAGCCATGGGAAGGGCTTGATCGATTTGAGCAATGGAAGTCAAACTAAACACTAGGTACGTTTTAAAGGGGTACAAGGCAAAGCAGGACCTTCAGGAGGGCAAGAGTTATAAACAAGCAGATACATAGAGATGTTTTATACTTAAGGCTAAACATATATGATTTTGGAAGGGGTTTTAGGCTCAGTTTAAAATAAACTAAGGTGTATTCTTGTTACATAGCTATTAAAACAGAAACATGCATCCTGTTACTAATTTTTTTACAATAATTTCTACAGTACGGAATGCTGACTGGCTATCATGTATCACAACTCCTTGCACATGTGCTAGTGCTTCCTACCTAAAAAACCCCAAACTCAATGATTTTCTCTAAGATATAATCAGATAATAGGACACTGGGATCAGTGTTTGGTTTGGCTAGAGGGAATGTGAGAGCAGAAGTAGTGACTCTGCCTGTGTCAGAAATTAATACATCACATTCAGTACGAAATTCAAGTATTTTTAAGGGAGAGGATAAATGGAAGGATTACCTGAAATGGGAGCTGTGACTGATGGCTGTATAGGATAGGCCTGCTGAACGAATGGCTTTACGCTGGAATAAAGAGTTACACAGAAATCACACACCATGCCATCCACATTAAATTCCATTAGAGTCACACAGTATAACAACATAAGTGGTTAATGACCTTTACCCACAAACATCTCTCTTCCTTGCATAGCATATTTAACAGGCAGACAGCAAAGAGATAACGGGGGGGGGAGGGGAATGAGAATTACACCCAACACCTTAAAGCAAGGGGCTCATCTGCACTGAGTCACGCAGCAGGAAACCCGACCCGTCCCTCAAAAGGGTCCCAGAAGCCATGGAAGGTGACTGCTTTGACTCCCAAGTAAATCCAGAAGACACTGAACTACAGGAGCACAAACCCTCCCATGGACCTCAATGGAATAAGGTGAGGAGAAGCTGAAAATTAAGGCTGGAAAACATTGCTCCAGAGACCACGGCAGGGCAGAAAACGTAACACCGGCCAGAGGGGCCAAGGCTTCCTCCTCCCCAGGGTGCTGCTGCTGCCACGGTGCTGAAACCCCACTAATGGCCCTCATGTAGGAAAATAGGTCCCCCTTGCTTCCAGCACCGCTGACAAGTAAAAGTGGATGGAAGCATTTGTACTGGAAACTTATCCACAGACAAAACATTACTAGCTGCTTCCCTGGCATTATCATTGCATCTCACGGTGCAACAGGAGAGAAACGAGGGTGCCCATCTTACAATTTTCTGAACGTGAGTTCGCATCACTGTAAAGATCCTTTCTTTCTTTCCCTACAACTATCTTTACCTCCTTTTTGGAAAAATTTTCAAGTTCTTGCTTCCCTGGTATCTTCTGGCAAAGCGCATAAGCCAGCCTCGCACTGCATAAAGAAGCATATTTTAATTTTCAGACTTACTCTTGTGAGGATCCAGGCTGCCCCGTTTGAATCATGCCCGGCCAAAACTGAAAGAGGAAAAACAAACAAACAGACCCACAGTTGTTCTCTTTGTTGAAAGATTTTGGATATTTTTGAACAAGCATGATTCCTTTTGCAAACATAAGTGAAAGCATTAATCCATTCATTCCGCCTTAGTTTTCTACTGAACATTATTAGAGAACACAGGGATTTTTTTGGGACTCGGCTAACAACTTACCCCAGGTGCCCCAGGAAATGTAGGACGGGGAATTCCTGGCAGGCCCAGCTTGTTGTGAATAGCAGTAGCTGAGACTATCTGAGCTGATGACATTGCTGCCATGTGCTGGAGTGCTTTGTCCTTTGCTGTCTGATCCTTTAATATGACAATTACATGGAGTCTTAAAACATTTGGCACAACAAACGATGTTAAATAACTGCAGCTACAAGCACATAACTAAAAACTTAAAAAGCCACACAGAAAATGCAAAAATAGCAAACCATGCAGGAAAAAAAAAAAAAAATACAGCACGGAGGCTAACACTCAAACTACCTCAAGGCAAAACCTCCTCTCAGACATGCATGGTAGACCTGAATTCTCACAGTCTGCTCTGCCAACACACAGGAAGCTCTGGGAGAGCAGACTACTGCCCACTTGTTTATCTGGGCAAATTCTCCTGATTTTAAATCAGGCTCGACTAAACAGGGCGCGCTGCTAAGGCTCAGCTCTGCCTGCAGGACAGGGAGCACTGAGCTTTGAGCTCTATCATTTTGATCTAAGAGAAGTTTGCCTTTCGTGTTACACTGTAAAATGAGAACACAGAACTGTGACTGACTCGCAACCAGTGACAGATTTTCCTTCATGCTCACAGGTATAGAGACATTTTGGATTCAGCTTTAGAGCACCTAGTTAAAAATTTAGATCACTAGCATGTAAGTAACATTTTAAATTTTCAGTTGTGGTATTTTACTGATTTACAGTGTTCCCAAAGAAAACTATCAATCAGCCATAACATTCCTGCTGTTTTCAAGCATACAGGAACAAGTTTAGGAAAAGATGGGTTGTTACTTGTATTAGAGCAGCGCTTGGAGTCCTAGTCACTGCCAATCACATATGATCACAGAATAGAAAGGAAAAGCCTCTTAATGCAACAGAGTTAACCAAGGGCATATCTTACATCAGGCAAAATAAGTAAAAAACAGACTGTTACTATCTGGTAAAGTGGGGTTCCTCACTCAAAGGTACTGTATTAATAAGTACTAATATTTAGGTATGTGACTTAGAATGAAGGAACACAAGCAGTATTAGGCAAGGATTTTTTTTTTCTTTCTTTTTTTCTGGTTTTATTTTACAAGCAAAGTAGCAAGCATGCTGGCAAGAGATGCATGCTCTTATGTATGATATATGACTTTGCACATATGCTCCCTCTAAAGCTTGTATGTAGTAGTACTATAGGTGAGCAGTTTCTTCCTTTGAATAGCTCCTTTAGAAACAGCACAGGCTGAAAGTACAGGAAAAGCTAGCCAAAAATTCTGCCAAGCACAGCTAAGGTACATAATACTTGGTTTAGTCAAAATACTTACCATGCTTGTTACCTGGATACAACAACAAACAGTTTATTAAAATGCTTGTGTAGAATAGCAGATTCTTAGCAAAATATGAACAAAATAGTAAGAGACAAAGGAAGAGCAGTTTGCTCAATATTAAATATCAGCTTTAAACAAGTGCATTATTTTCACCTAGGGACTGATTCATTAAAAGGGGGAAAAAAAAAAGAAAGGGTTAAGAAAATAACGGCAAAACACTGGGGAGAAGTAACCCGCAGCTCCCTGTGTGAAAACTGCAGGTGCTGAATGAGGGGGATTGATGCTGAGTGTGTTTCCCTCAGCTGTGTGAGGAGCCCCCGTGGGACATAGCCCAGGGGAGCAGCAGGTGGAGCGGGGCAGTGGCTCCAACATCATTCCCCTCTGCACCTCGAAGGATGTGAGCCTGAAGGGCAGCCCTCGGCTGCCTGAGAAGCTCTGACCCCTGCAGGCTCACCTGTGCTGCCTCCTGCACCAGCACCGCACTCCCAGGCACTGCCTTCCAACCTGTCTGAGCCTTGGGACCCCCTCCCCACAGCTCAGGGCTTCTGCAGAGCAGCTTCTCTCCTGTCACCGATATCCACCAGCATGTGGACAAAACTCGGCCGTTTCTCCAACTTGTAGCTTTCCCATACAACCACAAGCAGCTTGCTGATTAAGAGCTGGAAGTCAGCCCTGGCTCTGTCAGCCGCCGGCACTCACCTCTGCCTGCCCCATGGTGGGAGGGTGTGCACGGGAAGTTTGTGCATGGCATGTCTTACTGGCTGCCTTTGGATATCTGCAGGCCACTGGGCTAAAAAAATGCTTTGGTGGGTGTCAAGAGGTGGCCGCGTCCTGAGATTCATGCAGCTCTCCAGACCCCTTCTTGCACAGTAAGAAGGACCCTCCATCATGAAACCATGAAAATGAGATGTCCCTAAGCAACTTGGAGATCCAGCTCCACCAGACTTCCCTGTTCCATTTCTCCCCTTTTTTTGTAAGAGTTGCTGGCTTGGAAATTCCCAACCATGCAAGTCTCACACATAGCCTGCTGAATCATAACAAAACTGAATGCGTGGGGGATCGATATCTTGCGTGTGAAATACACGATTCAAGAGGCACGTGTGTCTCTGGGGCCTGGTAAACCTCCAAAACCGCGTGAGCCCTGCTTTTGTGACTGCCTTGGTATTTTCCAGAAGCGCTGTGGCACCACAGGCTCCTCTCCTGCACCGCCTCCCGCCTGCCACCAGCCGTGCCAGTGCCACCACATGAAGGTGCAAGGCAGTGCCTGTGCTCCTGCCAGGTTCCCAGACCCATGCTCTTCCGCTGCTAAAATGGCCTTCCTATTAGGTGGGTCTAAACTAAAGGAGCATTTGAAAGTGAAAGCTTTGTAAGGGATATAAAAGTCCATTCCTGGGCGTTTTTTTCTTTCGTGACGTGAAATGGGATGTGCCTTCCTTCTTGCCAGTTGCTGGTTTTCACCCTAAAATGTTCTGCATTTTGTGGTGGCCATTCATTTCATCCTCTTTGGATCGACTGCATTTTTAGGAGGATGGAGAGAAAGAAAAAACCATTTGGAATGACAGCTCAGAAATACAGTTCTTGCAATTGGGCCAGTTTTGAGGAGTTTCGACAACTCCTACGAAGTTCCCCACTGATGACAAATCTGCCAGCTCCACGGGACATGAACACACTTGGGCCAACAAACGGGAAGTTTCACCTTCTGTACGTTTAGGAATCTCTGCACAGCCGGAAGATCAGTTTTTCTCAGAGTAACTGTAACTTCCCATTCAAACATGAAAGAAGTCGAAGTCAAATACAAATACATAAAAGGTCCCGACTTCCCTTGGCAAAAGAGCACCTTCAGCTACATTTTGGAGAGCTGCAAGGTGATGGCCTATGCTTGTGTAATCGGGCAGACTTCACAGTCTTCAGAAACAAATGAGACAACCACATTTTAAAGCTGCCTATTTAGATTGCAATATTAGCTTGTCTGCCACTTAAAAACAAGTATATGTTGGGGTTTTTTTGTGCTGTAATGGAGAGCACTTGTAACCAGGAGGGAATGAGTCTTTCTACCTATCCCTGCAAGGCGGCCACTTCTGGGATGAAACTTGGTAACTGATTAATAACACACAATGGTATTACATCACAGTTTAGGCAGCAAGAGAAGTAATATATCCAATTAAAACGGCAGGGGTAATTTACACAGGCAGATTACAGTAATTACCCAGGTTGGAATTTGGCCAGGACAAATGGGTTAACACCCCTACTCTAAATAGTAACGTTGTGAGATTTTTAATGACTGCAAATAGTTAAGATTTTGATTTCCTATCTTGTCCAAGACAGAAGGGGTTTAGGTTTGCTCTCACTTGTGCTGCTGTGTAAAGCTGGAAGAAATTCTTTCAGGTTAATGAGGTTTAAACTGACGCAGTAAAATAAAAGTTTGGCCCAGTGCGCTGCAGTCCTGTGCTGAAGTTCAGTGGAGACTTGGGGGGACAGTATCTCTTACTGAATCATTAAATACTGCTGGAGCTTAAGGTATTCCTTGGATAGGTCCCACTGGGCCCAGACCTGGTTTGACCCTACATAATTTATGAGGTAGAAGGGATTGCTGCTGCCCAGGAATGACACAGAAAGCAACGAGCTGCACACTCAGACTCCTGCCTTCCCTTCCCCTTATAAAAGTCTTCTTCTGCACTGTGCTAAATAATTAGTAATGAATGTTCCAAGGTGGATTTAGAGTACAATCAGTGGAAAACTGTTCTAGTCCCACTAAATCCCTAAAATATCATCTCTGTAATGGAGATCAAGGTCTGCCTCACGTTTTAGCCAACTGCTTCTGGCTGCGGTTGCACACACTTTGTTTCTGAAAGATGTAAGCTCTAAGAATCTTATGCAAGGAGACTATAACTTTTAATGAATCAGGCCCTTAAGGTTTACTTTTCACTGATTAGTTTTGGAATGCAGAAAACATAGTTAAATTAGATAGTAATAATTCCCCAGTATCATCCAATTATAAATCATAATATCTATAAAAGCCCCACATGAAACAAGAGTTCTACATGACAAGCACAAAAGGATTTGTGCTTGACTTTCTTTTAATCCAACATAAACAGAAGAATAATTCAATCAATCAGTTCAAACAAGTTCTAGAGCAAAAAAATAAAACCTGTTATCCTAGAATGATAAATGGGGCTTTGAATACCATGTTATCTATTACTTTGGGAGAAAAAAAAAAATCTAAGACAGTATGAGGAAAACTAAGCACAAGAGAACAATATTAATTCAAGAAGCCCTAAAACCTGTACCCATATTTAAAATACAAAACTNTGGCTGGCGAACGGGCTGGCTCTTCCTAACCGCAGTCCTTCGGCAGAGAAATTATTAGGAAGATATTAACCATATAATGTTTTGGCAGGGTGCTGGGTGGCAGCCACCGCTGCTGCTACGGTAATTTTAAAGAAAAAAAAAAAAAAAAAAAAAAAAAAAAAAGACATAAGAGAAGAAACAACGATTTGCTCACAAAATGGATGTTACAGTAACACTAACATAAAATAGATTCTTAATAAGCAATTTTGCAGATGTTATTTCTGCTCAGATCTCGTATTGATTCAAATAACCTTTGCAATAATTAGCTGTAGCTCAAAAAAGATAAACAAATCATGACAATATACAATTGTTCTGGACAAAAGATAGAGAGCACTTCAGTGTTTCTAGCCCTGATCTCCAATTTGCTTATTATTAGAGAAGACAGGAGTAAATACAAAAGCTGGCTATTTCAGCCAGGCAATAGCTAATGCCAAGAAGAGAATGCGCATTCAAAGCTGTCCCAACTTGCTGCCTAATGAGTAGCAATTAATCCATCTTATTGCATTTCAAAATGCTGAAGACTCCATTCACATCAAAGGGAATTTTTCAAGGCTTTTATCATTGTTCATTTAAAAAGTATAGAGCTATCTTTAGCATTTTATAATTGACAACAATATTTTCTTTTTATCCCTCAATGCAGAATGTAGAATAATGGATTTTTAAACATGTAATACATGTGAACTGTTGGCATTTTAATGTTTCTTTTTGTTTCTGGCTAATTAATTCTGCACTATGAAAAAAAAAATCCGATATGAAAGCCTAAGATAGATGTATATCCTGCTATGAACACCTTTACTCTCCGTTTGTGTATCACTTCCAATCCATCCTTTCTCCTGAATGGGAAGAGAAGACTTTGGCTCCCTGTCAGTGCCAAAGTGGGAAATGCTGCAACCTAACACTATGGACTGGTGTATTTGACACAGAAATACAGCATTAGAGTGTAAAAATTCTGCTTTGCCTCCTCCAGTCTCTGCGTGAGAGGAAATGCCATGAAGAGGAGTCGCCTTTCAGATCTGTCTCCAAGGACAACTTTATCTCAGCCTCTCTTCCCGTTTTCACGAGATCAAATTTCTCTTAACTTCAGGAAGATTTTAATAACCTCAATAAATTAAGATTAAAATCTCTAAAATAGGAGTATTTGCCAGCCGCAAAAAGAATTAAAATATATGACATCCCTGGAAGGGCTGAGGGGACATCCTTTACTGGTGGTCTTGAAACACAGCAACAGCATTTACAGGCGAAACGTCGCTCTCTTGCAGGCTAAGGATCCATCCACCCAGAGCAGCTGCAGGCACTTCTCAGCAAAGACAAGGGACTTTGCTGGACCAAGCAGACTTTATGGCAAGCAGGTGAGATTTCAGCCTGTTAGGTAAGTTTCAGCAACAGCCTGTCCAATGCCATGGGTGCAGACAGCTCCGAAATCCTTCCGTCCGTTTGGATTTTTGCCGAAGATAAACACGAGAAGAGTTGTTCAAATCCTCTCCTCACCATGAGGAGGTTTTAGACCAAGGCAAGACAGTAAGATTTCTTGGTATAAAATAGACTCAGCTGGTAGGTGGGGAATGAGGGTTATTTGTATATACCCTTTATCAAACTAAGAGGCCAGGAACAATGGGACTAAGAGGCCCAGGTCAATGGGACAGATCAGATCAGCCACATCTTAAAAGAAAATTGACATCACATGCATGTGGTGGGGTTTTTTTAAGTAGTAACTACTTCCCTGGATGCCACTGATCACAGATTTTACAGAGTAATTGCAAGTGCCAGCTCATTGTTCAAAGGGTGAGTTGGCCTGGGTAGGAAGCATAGATTCATAGAAAGGTTTGGGTTGGAAGGGACCTTAAAGATCATCTAGTTCCAACCCCTATGCTGTGTGCTGGGACCAGGTCCACTAGACCAGGTTGCTCAGCGCCCCATCCAGCCCAGCCTTGAACACCTCCAGGGATGGGGCAGCCACAGCTTCTCTGGGCAACCTGTTCAGTGCCTCACCACCCTCACAGGGAAGAATTTTTTCTAATATCTAATCTAAACCCACTCTCAACTGGAATCCATTCCCCCTTGTCCTGTACACGCTCATGTAAAAAGCCACTCGTGTAAAAAGGAGTGCTTTCTGTCTTCCTCTTGGTCAGCCCTTCACCAGGAAATGTGGGCAGCATCTGCTGCATGAGAGCAAGAGTCCATTATCTTCCTGAAAAGGCTGATGGGGCAGTCCAGGCTGCTGCCAAAAGGGTCCTTGTTGAAACAGCCGGCACTTACAGGTGCTGCAAGGTGTTCACCTCGTCTTCCTTTTGCATCAGTGATGCCATTTTCAGGCAGTTTTCTGAGTCCTCTGCAATCTGCTCTACGTGAACCTGCTTTAGCAGGAGGGGTTGGACTAAATGATCTCCAGATGCGATCCCGGCCAGTCCATGATTCTGTGTGACACGGAACCATACAGGTGGTTCAATGCAGGAATAATACAAAAAATGGGCAGTAGCACTAACAAAATATCTGGAGGAGCAAGGTTCCATCTCAGATTCAAAACCAGCAGCTTCTACCACTTGCAGGGAGTAACTGGAGCTCCCCAGCAGGAAGAGCGAGAGCTCTCTTCTTCATGAGGCAGCTCCCTTATGACACCTTCTTACATTCAACTTCCATCTCTCCCACGTGGGGAGGAAAAGCTCTGTGGGAGGCTGCCCCTTCTCCAGAAGGGATCTATGCAAGGGGCCAAGTGTCATGCCATGGCTTCTTCTTCACTGGGACCAAGAATGGCAAAGAAAAGATGTGGGAGGTGTGGAAAGTCTGGCTCCTTCACCCTTTCTGGGCACCCCTCAGGCTTGGGGCTCTGGAGGAATAACCAGGGCTGTGTCAGGGTTCCTGAGGGAGCTAATCCTGGGAGCAGGGGTAGGACAAGCATCCTGGACCCATCAGCCAGCAAGACCCGCTGGGGAAGGGCTGGGGTAGCTTTTGCCATCAGTGGTGCAGGGGGACAGCAGGGCCAGCAAACCTCTGTCACCAGTGTGCACTCTGTCCCCACCATGGTGTTGCAGAGAAGCAAATGTCCCTGCAGAGCATCGCGGCATGGAGGCAGGGAATATTCCTGAAGCCATCAATTCCTAGCAGTAAAATGGCAGCTCCCTCACTTTCAACTCAACACTGGGGGAGCTGCAGCCCACGGGCAGGGGAGAAAGGGCAGCAAGGTCTGAAACCCTTACAGAATATTTTGTTGTTGTCCAAACAGATCTTTCCTTCTTCAGGCAACTCCTTAAAAGGAAAATTCCCTCCAGATCTCTATTTACTGCAAATGTCATCTAAGCTAGGGGTCTCAAATATTCTTAGTGTTTGGCTACTTCTTTCTTCTTTGGAAAGCTTCAATAAAAATTAGATAGCAGGTGCAGTACTTAAAAATGGTTTTTTGCTTTATAAGTGTTTTCATGTTTTAAGCTATTTTGGTCATTCAGAAAGGAAAATATTTTAGAGCAGTAAATCCAATATTTGTGTTCAGCTCCTAGGCCTGTACTTGGCACCTAAGCGGGCTTCCTGAGTTTTGCAGCCCTGAGCTCTCACCAGTCCTCTAAAACTCCAAGAGCTGCTGGTGCTTGGCACCTCTGAAAGTTAAGGCCACCTATTTAACAGACTTAATTTTAGGCATCAAGGCTTGACAATTTGAGCTTAAAATGCTACATGTCTCTGTATTATTGCACCCTCGGTTAAAAAGCAGGACGTTTAGGTTGTCTTAGTTTGTTCTTTACGAACCCCAACTGCTCAGCCAGTGCAGCTAAAAAGCCAGCCACCAACAGCCAGACAAGCTTGCCAGCATGCTGCCCACTGCGGACGAAAAAACCCAGTGCTTCTGTCAAGGAGGCCTGTTACAAAGCCAGGCTGTTATTTATACGCTGCAGTTCAAGGATGGGGGCTCAACTGGGCAGTGCTCACCGCTCAGCGCCGCGAGATTACTTTCTGAAACATTCTGCTTTTCAGCTAGAACAAAAACGTGATTTGTTCTCATCTGGGCGAAGGGGAAAGAAAAAAAA
>VXAY01000700.1:803900-912545 GCA_013399855.1 Oxyruncus cristatus | reverse complement strand
AAAAAAAAAAAAAAAAAAAGAAACTTTTCTGAGGGGAGGAAGTTATTTGCATCTTCAGTAAGCTCTGCTGTTAAAGATACCACATTCCCAGCCAGCTACCAAGCTCTTAGCACTGAGGCTTAACAATACAGGTCATCACTGCAGTGACTTGATTAAGGAAAAAAAAAAAAAAGAGAGAAAGAAAGAAAGAAAGAAAAAAAACATGTAACCCACCAGGTTGTGCATTCAGCTACAAGATAGAAGACACAGTTCACAGCTGGACGCAGCCCATGTGCTTTGGTACCGATCCCATCCATGCCCAGGCCCGGCGCTCTCGCACGGGGAGCCCACAGGATTTCTATCCCATCTGCTGTGGATGCAGATGCCCGCTCTGACCATTTGCCACTAGGCTTGAGACACAACTTGGCACCCAGAAAACTTTGTCCATTATTTATTGTGCTCTGCAGCTCCAATGAGAAGACTCAGGCTGCATTTTGACTCCACTGAAACGCTTTAAATTCTGGCACAAACAATAAAATACTGGCACAACACAGGTCCCCAAACACATGTTGGCTTCCTCTGTAATCTCAGCATCAAGTCTGCCCACATAACACCCATGTAAGTGGGGAACAGTAACTTGACATCAGCTTGAGTGGTGCCCAGGTTTGGACCGTGGCCATTACATTTTTTTCAGAAATTTGTGTAAACCCAGACCTGCACTAGACCAGTTATTGTACAGAAGTTGTTGCCTGTGCACTGTAGGGTCTGGGAACAAATTCACATTCCTGTTTAGCCAGGGACACACTGAAATTCATGCTATTGCTGATGAGGGTTTAATGATGTTGCCCAGCATCGCTCGGTAGTGCTCGGCATCCTACAGCCTTCTGCGTGAAGGTTTAAAACCTGCAGTGATGGCAAAAAACACTAAAGGGAAATCTCTTATTTTTGTTTGACCCAGGACGTACCATATTAGGTGGGGCAACTTTTTCCTAAGTTAGCTACAATTCCTGTAGCTGGGAAAGAACAAAGCAAAAGAAAAGGAGAAACAATGCTTTCTTCCTCTGTAAGACTATTCCATGACAATAGTACCAAAAAGCCTGTATTTTGGTAGGGAAGAGGATAGTAATGAATCAATGTGCACGGTCCCTGAAGGCCACCTTCAGAGACTTCTTTGAGAAACAGCTCAGGAACAAGTTTGCAGTAATTCAGAGTTATAGTGCTGCTTACTAAGCAATTTTGTAGTCAAACACAAAGACCAAGTTTTCACACATGTCCATTTGTTTTGATTTCAGTGGAATATTAGTGATGTTAAAGGTTATACAAGAAGCACAATCGTAACATTTAATTGCTCCGTTAAAACTCCAAAGTAATGACAAAAAACTTTTTCTAAACAGTCAGTCTAAAGTGATTTATGGAGGCAGACATCACCACATGTAAGCCATCACAACCCTCTCGGTTTCTTGGCACCTGCTGGCCAAGGATCCAGCTCCAAGGTCTGCATTTTGACTCCTGACGCAACTTTACGATCCCAGCATAACCCCCAACTTTTGGAGCTCGCACAGGCACGGCGGGGCAGAGCGTGGGACTTGGTCTTTTCTTTCTGACTTCTTTGCCAATCTTTGGTTTGTTCCTGCAGTTTCTTTTCCTTTCTCATGCCTTTTTTTTTCATGCCTCGTGCACGTGTTTTCTTCCTAACTGACAAGGGGCACCACTCAGGGCAAAACAGCACCCAAAGTGCCTTAAATCCGAGCGCTGGCAGCAGACCACCCCTGTTGTCTGCAGACTCAGAGTCACTGTTCCCTGCGCTACAGGACAGGTGTAGCATGCAAGTGTGCAAGGCTCTGCCGTCCCCTTTGTCACACACGTTGATGAGAGCTGGAATCTTGCACCTGACATTAGAGGGAGGGAGGGGACTCTGCAACTTGTGAGGCGTTTTTAGACAGCGCAAGGGTTTAGTAACCAGTGCACAAACTACATGGAGCGTGTGCCTTCTGCGAGGCTGCTGTTTGCCGTGAATATTAGAAATTATAGTATTTAGTTGTATGAGGTGAATTAATGGTTATCTGATAACCATCTGAAAAAAAAAATCTAAGACTGGTTTGAGGTTTATTCTGTCTCTTTGATGAATGAAATCTTACTGTGGTCACAGACCAGGAGCCTGAAGGCTCTTTGGGGACTTTTTTTATCATTTTTTCATACTGTAGCAACTAACTGGCCATGAGCTGAGAGCATGATTATGATCAGTTTTGCTACGTCGTTTTTATTTATTTACCTTTCATATCCAAAAATTATAATTTCTATTATATTAGCAAATTCTCTTGACTTTTAAGAAGTTTCATTATTCACCATCTCAAAATAATATTCTGTAGTTATATTCATTATATTCTGTAGTTATACTATATTATAGAGAAATAAGGCATAAGGCTTTATGCTTCTGCTTCCATTTTTGATTTCCCCCCCCCCCAATTACGGGGGAATAACAGGTTCACGTACACATAGATTAATAAAAAATTCATCCTCAAACCATGCCTGAAATGATGATGCACAACCCCAGAGTTTTAAATATTCTCTAAACAGCATGTATTTAATCTGAACAGTGAAGTCAATACATCGTCTCATCAGAGCTGAAGCACAGGCAGCCACTGCAGCCAAAAATGCCATGTTTTGTCATTCACTGACATGCATACTTCCCCACTGGGTTATTTTACCTGCTTCCTGGTCCGTGTCTTCCCTGTTCTAAGTTTGATGTATCTGGCTATCAATTCATTCCTACCTGAAACAAAGAAAAATTCATGATAAGGGACAGGCAGCATCACATCCATAAATACCATCAAAATACCACATTTTAGGATATGACCTCTGTGCAGACGAGGTTAATGGTTTTTTACACACACTCCACTTTTCCTTTGCAAACAATTTATCAGTATTTCTCATTGTTCACCAGTATTTCTCTTCCATCTCCTTGACAGGCACTGTAAGTGCCACAGGAACTATGCAGAGGGCTATGAGTTCAGCATTTCCCCACCGAAGTCCTGAAGCTTTTTGCAGGCAGGGAGGCACCTCCTTGGCCAGCAGTGGAGCACAGGATGATCTCTCACTGGAGAACCTCCCATGCTGGGGGTTGACACACGGTCTGGGCTCCTCTGGTTTTGCTTCCAACTGCTCTGGGTGGTGTTTGCCCTCCTGGCCCACCTGGACCCCTGCTGGGAGGAGCAGCTGCTCTTGAGAAGGTCGTGTGCCACCCAAGCCAAAGAGCAAATCACCCAGATGTCACAGCTTTATTTCTACAAGGAGGAGAGCAAAATCTGCCCTTCCTGCCAGGAAGCACTCTGCCTCCTCCATGACAGAAACTGCTGTCCCAGTTCAGCAGGTTATCAATCACACCCTTAACTCTACACACAAGAGTGGTCGCCCTGTGAAGTTCTTGTGGCAGTGGGGCCAATCAACACCGTGGTTTGTTATTCAGGGCTCTATTTCCCTTGGAAATGTAAACTATTTCCAAGTCTCTAAAACAACTATTTGACTCCTCTTCAGTCCCACATTATGCTACCTAATGCAAACTAACATTTTCTCTCCAAATAACCTCCTTCCTAAATATTGCTGACACGGAAGATAACACAAGTTTTATGTGGTGCCCTGTTTATTTTCACTGCATATTATGTTACTTCTCCATGAGTTGTAATAACTTAAATATACTTGTTCAACAAGTCCTAAGTTACAGGGCTATTTGCATTCAGCACAGGGGATAAGTAGCTCGTGCGTAGAAAATGAGAAAACTGATTTAGCAGCAAGCTGAAAAACGGTGAGGTTAAGAAAATAACTTGTCACCCACCAAGTTATTTTAAAGTGGATGAGTACGTAACTGGGGAATGCAGAAGATTATTGTCAGCCAGGGCTTCAACCTCTTCCAATCTGATGCTGTGGGGGAGAGATGGGGAAATTTTGAAGTAGCCTGCCTGTGCCTGAAGGGCATCTTGATGACTGAAAGACTGAACACATTTAGTCAAACTAGACCCTCGTTTTCCTCTTGCCTTCTGTCTCCCCCTTTGAGCCTTATTTTACAACTGTTGTATCAAATGTCTCATCGTTCCTGTCTTCCCCGTGTTTGCTAAATGGGTACTAGAACATGAAATATCAACATGTTTCAGAGCAGAGCTCTGTTTTCTCTGATTCCCATTTTGTTTTGGTCTGGACTGTGCGCCACGTTTCCCACAACGTGCCACTGTAACAGGGATATGAGGTTTGTAACTCCTCAGCGGGTCTCTTCAGGACAGACTTCAAGATGTAAATTTTGCGTGAGCAAACAGTTACACAAACCAGCAACATTTCTGCACACAAATGAGGGATTTCCGTATGCAAACAGAGGAGCAGACAGTTACCTTATTTCATGCAAAGACCTTGTCTTTAGGCTGAACAGAAGTTCTGCAGCCCCTCGTGCTCACAAGGTACTTGCCATCTGCAGTGAACAAGTGCCTTTGTGTTCATGGGGTGAAACCTGTGTATCTCTCTATTCTCACGGTCTTTCTCATAATCCAAACAGTAGCCTGCAAGAGCCCTCTCCGACCTGGCGAGATTCAGAGGTCACCACATTCCTGCAGTCACCAGTGTGATAGGTGGTATGAACATTTTCGTACCTCTAAACGCACATTTTGATGTAGCTGGGGAGTGCCTCCCCTCCAGAAAGTACCTGCTTTGCATATGTTTAAATACGTGCATACACTAACACCCAGGGTGGGTTTTGTTGTTGCAAAAAGCTTGTCAGGTTGTCCTTATCAGCAGCTGGTGACTCTGCAAGGTCAATGACACCGTAGGGTGGTGTAAGGGATGCACTGCCATCTCTTGTCCCTCTGTCTGTGCCGAAGATGTTTCAAACACGTGGGCACAGCACAAGTCACTCCACCCACCCCTTGCCCATTAAGGCAGCCCTGCGCAGCCCTCAGCCACAGCTGAGGTTTCACAGTTTTCTTCCCAGTCAGGAGAGCTCAAAATTTGTTTTTAAAGCAAAGCTCAGGTTCCCATCCCAGGCAGCCGCTTGACGGGAAAAGCAGCTTCATAAAAAACACCAAGCACTCAAAGTCTAGACCATATTATTCACAACACCAGTCAAGTGCTGTCTCTGGTTGAGCCCCTGCCCATCCATAAAGTGCTTTGGCATGAATCAAGGTTGGGAGGGGGGATGTTCTCTGGCCATTATCTAGCCCAGCAGGGGTGTGACAAACAAGATTGTGGTTTTGCCAAGTGATCACTTCCCTTAAGGTGAAGGCTAGCCAGAGCCTACCTCCAGAAGAGTCAACAGGGTGGAATAAGTTGTTTTAACTTGCAGGGAGGAGGAACTCTACAAGGAACCACAAAAAGTGGCCAAGGCAAAAGCCTTACACACGTTTTTCTTACTGTCCTGTTTTCAACAGAGCAAAGAAACTTGTCAGGTTTAGCCAGAGCAGGAGATACCGAAGCCTCATGAGGCTCACTAAATACCTTCTGCCCAGCCACAACGATCTGAAAAGACATAAATTCTTTTTTGGACTACCAAAAGCCGTAAATACAAACATAAGCACTGCCTGACACATATAAGATAGATGCCCCCAGCTAAAAGTTTACAGCCTTAATGTTATCTACCAAACACTGGAGCTCTTCTTTACCAATTCTGACAGATACTAACAGAAATGATCTTGTCTCCAGATCAACTAAAGCCCAAAGAGGATTTTAAAGAAAGAAAGACTTAATAATCCTAAAAGCGCCCTTTCCTGTTCCTGGGAATGAGAAGAGAGTGAAACAAAAGGAGGCTCAAGGAACTTCTTTAATTGGCCATTAGAAACCTTAGGGTGAAAAATTAATACATAAAAAAGTCATTGATAAATAGATCAATAAATCATTACTAAATAGATCTGTTCTCTCTAAGAAAATCCCAGCTGTGGAAACACTTTCCATACACACTCTCCCGCTCTCTCCTTGTCATATATATCAGGGAAATTGCCTGGCAGAAGAGAAGAGGTCAGGTTTATGAACTGTAAATGTTCATCTCCTTCTTCCTGTCATTCGCTGTGACAGTTTCCTACTTTGAATGTTTTGGTTCAGGTATCAGAGAGAGGCCTGGGGAGGTGCCCGGTCTGATAAAACATCTTCACAGCACAGGAATCTTTTCCAAGGAACTTGAGAAGATCAGGAGAAGACCACAACAAATATTTTACATAAGCTGCTTCCTGGGGTTTGCCTTTTCCCCTTTTAATTCAGGCTTTATCTGTCAAGTCCCTCTGTACTGTCAGTGCAATTGCAAACTGTAATTCTCCCTGGAGTGACGCTGAGGGAGAGGCATTTCACACAGCAGAACATCTTTTTTAATCATGGCATGGAGTAAAAGGGGAGCTCAGCTAGAAAATAGTGCAGATGCTAAAACCCTGTTTTGTGGAGACCCGGAGCCTCACTGTGGCCCCTCTGGAGAAACAGCCAAGTCCCCAGGGCAGCCCTGCTCCTGCCAAGTGGTGGGACACAGGCTCCCTCCAGCTTCCCTAACTACTGCCCCATCCCTGAGTGCCATCACCCTAAACAGGGGAGGGTGTGCTAATCCCAGACACCTCTCAGGCAGCACGGAGGGCTGACATTTCTGCTCTTCTTGTTCAAAATAAGTAGAAGCAGCTGCAAAGTGGGGAGGCTCCCACCCGCCTCTGCCCGGGGGAGGCAGTTGTTGCTCTAACAGAGGGCCCTTGTGCAGGGAGCCTCCTGCACTCATGGTATTTTCAAGAACAGCTTCAAGAATAGCCTAAAGCAGCCAAGCATCAGCCCCCACGAAGGTCTTCATGAGGGTTCCCACTTACCCAGCACGAGCAAGGCCCCCCCAAAGGTGAAAATCAACCCCTGACTGAGGAAGTCGTAACTGGCAACCCCTTCACGGTCCAAAAATGGCACTACCACTTCTGCACAGGAGCCACCAGACCACCACAGGCAGCTCCACTAGGACCTACATGAGCTGGGGACATGCCCCCAGCCACACCATGTCCCTTTTCCTGGGCCACAGGCACCACTGCTCAAACCCAGTCCCCGCCAGCAGCAGGGCAGCGGAGACGCTGCATCACGTCCCTGTGCAGCCGCGTGGCGGGCGGGCGTCTTTATTTAGAACATTAATGACACAAATTAAACCTCCGCCCTCCCAGCTCCCAGTAATAGGCACCATCCGAACGCGATAAAAATAGGCAAGTGTGGGAAATAAAGCCGGTTAGCAACTTGAAAATGAAGAGCTAATTTTAAAACAAAAAAGTTTTCACGCTCAGCAAAATAATCCAAGCAATGGCCAAGCATAAAAGCCTATTCTTTTCAGATAATGGTGTGCTATGAATTTCTCCAAATTCTGCAAGACTGTGGCTCGAAACAAGTATTTCACATCCTGACAGCGAGGTCTGGGGACAGACCTGCACAGCCATTTCATCTCCCAAATCATTCTCACGGCCATGTTTTCACCATAGCAAATCTTTTTTCAGCTAGTTTTGGTAAACTCCACTTCTGGTCACCTCTGCTCGGAGATGCCACGAGGACCTGGTGATTGCAAAGCAAGGCACGTGTCCCTCTGGGCCAAACTTGGAGAGCTAGCGGGAATTTTGCTGGATGAGGGAGCAGGCTGTGAGTGCTGAGAGAGTCCCTGTGAGCAGCACCTAGATCTTTGTCTGGCTGGATCCAGATCCCACCCTAGGCTGTGGGTGTCCGTGCATGGACACTGCCAGCAGGGACATGCTGGTTTGAAGGTATTCCTCATCAGAAGGTGGGCACAGGGCCCTTGGGTGGTGGGGCTCACAGCCTGTGGAGAAAACGCCTCCACAAAGTCATGGTGCTCAACCCCAGCACCCTTCTGCTCTGCTGTGCCGGCAGAATATCCGGCTTTGGGAGATCCCACCTAAAATTCGCCGGTGCAGCTTTCTGAAGACGCCTTATAGCTAAATTGGCTAACAAAAAGCCTCTTGTAGATAAAAGAGCTCTGCAAGTCAACAACTGGCTAAGCAGTTTAAACCTCTAAGCAAGGCATCCTCTATTTAAACGTTATAGGCAAATCTAATTTAAGCTTTTAAAAATATTATGGGCAGGTGTTTAAGTCGTGGGCACACTGGGCCGTGCGCGGGGCCGGGAGGGGGCTGGGCGCCGCTTCCCAGGCGGGCAGCATTTTGTTCGGCCAAGCTTTCTGCAGAAGGGCCACGTGACAGAGGCCAAATAAACAGCATCTGGGGATTTTCAATTACAGACCTTCACCCAGCATGCCTGCACTGTAATCTCTACCAGATGAGGCTCAGGCCTCACTATTTTCAATAATTCACACACTGTGTACACATAACATGACAATAAGGGCATTCATGCAACCGCCTGATTCGCACATCAAAGCTCCCAAATGGCCAGCTGTAAGCATGCTTACTGCTGAATAATTCATTCTTTTCACAGGCTTGAAAAAACGCTCAGCGGGAGTTGGCAAGCTTGTGTTCTTTCCTGTGTGGTATGCTAAACTCAAATTTTGAAAGAGGTACAGCCCCACTAAAAAGAGTCAGAGATACAACTATTTAAATGTGCATTTGCGAGCTTTCGGATGGCTGCTCACAGAAAAAAAAAAAAGAAAAAAACAAAAAACAAACCAAAAAAAAAAAAAAAAGAAAACAAAAAGAGGAAAAAAAAAGAAGCACCGCGTTTCCGAGTGGGTGGAAGAGATAAGATGAAATAACCTACATGTCTTCTGAGGCAGGTGGTTAATAGAAATAAAATGATAAAAAAAATGTTTTCTGGCTAGCAAAATATTTTTCACACATATCATGCCTGGATAAATATCTTAGATATACCAGGCACATAATAGTCAACAAGTTCAGCAGGCTTGAAATTTCCTCACACTTAGCATAAATTTTCTACTAGATGGCAAAGAGGGTTTTATTTAAGGCTAACACATACGAAAAAGGCAAACACAGAAACACCAGAGCTAATTCTGTGACTCCTGTTTACTGTTCTCACAGATACGGGCTGAATACAAATTTCTAGATGATATTTTAACAACTCCAAATTTGCAGCTGTGTCTCTGAACATTTAGCTCGCAACCAGTGAGTGTTCCAGATTTTGCAACACTTTGACTTAACACAACGGAAGCATCATTTCTTTAAAAGAAAAAAAAAAAAGAAGGGTCTGCTTCATAATATCAAGTTTTCTTGACTGTCAATCAATGCCCGAACCAGCAGGATCAACTAGTCATGACCTCTCCTTATAGCAAACACATGCTGCTTACCAGCTGTGGACTGTGTTTTTTACATCCTTTTCTCTATCATTCAGAATGGCTTCCTCCTAATCACAATAATCCCAAAAGTGCTAAAACATATCAATCGTCCTTTAAGCCCTGCCTACAAAAGGCCAGCCGTCCGGCCTTTATGGGCTTGTCCAACAGCAGCTGATACTTCATTCAACTACAAATCCAATTTAGCAGTTACAAGAGGTTTAGCATCACTGGAAAAATATTGGTGTTGATCCTGCACTCTTAAGTCAGCAAATATTCCTTTGCCATATTGTTTAGCTTTTTCTGCCATATTTACACTTCTGCTGGATTTCCCTGAGTGACTTCAACAACAGCATTTAACCTCTGAACTGGTAATATTTACAGCTGATCAAACAGCGATTTTCAAAATATGTTTATCACAATTACAGAAACATAAGCCTATTTGTATTCCAACTGTTACGATTTTAAAAGAAAAAAAAAATAAGAAAAAAGCAACAACCCTGAAAACAAACACAGTCATCTCACTCAAAACCATAGAGCGTGCTTTATGTACTGGTTATGCAGGATGTTATTTATTACGGCCCTTCAGGCAAGTTCATGGCAATTCTTTCACTTACGTATTTTTAATTGCCCAGAGAGACAATGCAAACACTCCCTTGATCCCCCTTCACTTTTTTTTTTTCTTTTTGTTTCCCCCCCTCTTCAAGCAGCAGTATGTGTAATGCTTAAAGAAGGGAGACCCTATCTAAGGAATTTACTACTTCCTAGCCCAAATCTGCCAATCTGTGGGAACACTCAGTTTAGTCAGCCTTAGATAATGGGAATATAAGGCAGGAGATCTTTCTGCTGGTCCTGTAGGAGAGAATGGGATCGGCTTTTCATTTGCTTTGTAGAGAAAATAACCAGTCTCAAATCTGCATCAAGTGCAGGATCTCCACCCCTCTGTGTGGGCACCTGTCCTAGGACTGGGGCCACGCAGCTCACCCACATCCAAGGACACAGGCGGGTCCTCAGTCCCCAGGGAACAGGGTGGGGGCAAAAAAATTCACCCAGTGCCTTAAACCTGTTGGAGCTTGTTGCTGCACTGAGCCCTTTGGGAGCCAAGGGCCTGGCTCTGCATTTCCGTAGGGACCACGCACAGAAGTGGCCGTGCAAGGGCAGGACCCCGAGGAGACAAAGACTGCAGGGTTCCTAAAATGGGCTTTAAGGGCTGCCCCAGTGTTTGCACACACACACAAAATTACAATAAGCCACTTAAATATTATTATACACAAATTAACTGCATGCAAAGCATACTATAACTGGGTTGCCTGAGAAGAGAGGGAAAAGATCCCAGAAACAAAATAACTGATATAATCCCTTCGGATGCTAATGAGTGAACAATTACAATGACTCATTGAAGTTATATCACGATGATACTTCCAAAGAAAAGAACTTTTTGAGTATTGTATTAAAACCAACAACAATAAAATGATCCCAGACTGAAGCAAGACCACAATTTAATTTACACAGCAAAAGGGAAATGACCTAATAGTAGCACAGAAAGATATTCTCCTCATGTCAAGTCTTAATCTTTTGGTTTTTATCCCAGCTTTAGTTTTAGAGAAAACAATGAAAAAGACCCATAGACACATCTGGTTCAAAAGTCTTCATTGACATTAATGCAATGCATTGGATTCTGTTTGGCAGGTCTTCATACTGGGAAATATTCCACATAAGCAATGTTTATTAATTTCTTTTTTCTGAGTTTTTAAAAACACAGACAGAACATATTTCAAAATGAGAGGAGTGATCCAGAGAGCTCTCTGAATATTCATTAATTAATATTTTGTCAGTGTTGGTTGTCTCAACAAAAGAAGGTTTTACAATTTTCTCTAAGCCCCATTTAATTAAAATTTAAATGTTACAAAAATACATGGACTTTTTTTGCCCCTAGTAATTATTTTCTACTTACTATAAATTGTATTACTGCAACCAAAAATGCATTTCAAAACAAGCAGTGATTTTTAGGCTTCAGAATATACAAAGAAATACCCACAGGAAAAAAAAAAATCCCCAAACTTGACCTTTGCCATCTCTCCGGATCAGCTACAGATGTTTAGTAGATTATACAAAAACCTAGATGTCCTTAATCTGACATTCTGGTTTTTTTATCCCTGCTATGATAGGAACTCTCAGGAACCTATCTGCGAAGACCCTGTGCGAATTCCACGCAAATTCCGTGTTGTTTTCCAAGGTAGTTGCAATTTTTCAGCGACATGAGCGGTTCAGAAAGGAGCAGACTCTTGCCCAACGCTACTGACAGAAAGTCTGATTTGGACAGGAATCCTTCAAATACACAGACAATGGGCTGGCTGACCTGTCATGCATGATGGATGAGTTAAGGGGATTAAAACCACTATTTGCATTAGAATAGATAAAAATTAGCAAAATAGAATTTCTCAGTAGGTGGCTTCGGTCCTGTTCCTTCTCTTGGGCAAAACGAAGTTCATTTTTAAAGGAACTGCGGCTGTTTAAGTAACGCTTATTTGCAGAGGAGAAATTCTGGATGCTGATTTGCTTTCCATTGTTTATTCTTTAAGAAATACACTTTAACTATCACAACGGTATCCTTTTCTCCCCATGTTTATTATTAAAGCATTACACAACTACGCTGTTCTGACCACTATAAACTCTATGTATACCTTTACGCTTACATGTTTCTAAGCTACATATGCCCCCAAAAAAGTGGTTTGAGTTCAGAGAGAGATGATCAAAAAGACCAAAAAATTACATTAAATTGTGTATTGATGCTTCACTGAGGTTCTGAGCACAAGCCTGTGACTCAGGAACTGTAAAAGGCAGATGCTTGAATCACAGCATGTTTCTTTTGACTAGATTCATATTGCACACAGTGATGGTACTTAAAAGACTCGGAGATGGCTGCAGAAAGTAACATAATGAAAGACTCCCCTAACAGAATAGCATTATATTGTTTATGCAATATATCTCTGAAAGGAATCTGTACGAACAAATCAGTGCACACAAGCAGGCAAACAGATGTAGAAACTCCAGAAACATCCATGGACCATTTCCCCTCACTCCTGCTGAGAGCAAGCAAGATTTGTCTGTCTGTCAGACAAGAGTAGTGAAAGTAGTGGAGGTCCCTCTCTTTGCAGGGCTCGCACATCCAGTGCAGCCTCCAGAAAATCCAGCACCTTTCCAAACACGTGTGTGTACTGCCAAATATGTTACTGAACTCCACGACCTGCCGTCAGACCGGTGAGATACTGCACTGGGCCCTACAGCAGCACTGGCAGAAAGCAAAGCTGAGGCATTAAGGAGGCAGATTTCTCCCACTGACGACATCACCAACAGGGAAAGCTGTGACACGACTTCTCAACTCAGCATTTACTATAATGAGACTTCAGGAGAGCAGGTCACTTCTCTTTCTCAGCGATGGGGATTCTGGCCAGATCCAGGGGTTGTCTAAAACAGGTCAATGCCAGAGCCTGCAGCCAGGGACGGGGTCCCACCACAAGGCTCCCAGGGAGGGCATGCACCCACAGGCAAGGGAGGACCTGGTGAGCTGCCTTCCTTTTCAGCTCTACAGACCCTGCACCGGCATTTCATACAACTCTTTAAAAAAACTGTTTGTTTAGCTTATGAATTATTTGGTGTCTGTGTCCTGTGCAGTTAAGATGTTTTATTTTCACAGCAGGTGCAAAGAGGTATTTAAATTTGCATTATGTCCAGGATATTTGGACTTGGTTTGTGTTAGATGACAGCTTCTGACACCAGACGGGCCAAGAAGAGAAACGTTTGACCGGCATATGAAAGAGCTTGGGATCCATCCAACACTAACCTTGGTTTCCAAGTTATTTCACAAGCACAAAGTAACATTTTGTGGAGATTTTATAGCTAACAATGTCATTCTAGTTACAGTACAGTAAATATTTTGCTCCAATTATGAACCCACGAGAGAGGCCACGACATACTTGGGCTAAAGGGTGATTTCTTGCAAACCCAGTCTCAAAATGTTTAAAATTGAGACTCCTTTAACTCTTTTTTCAGCACAAAGAAAGACCTGTCCATATTTCCAGTTGTGATACGAACCTGTCCAGACCAGCTGCCCATTCCTGCCCACCTGCAGATCCTGTCTGGGTCACTGATGTTCGAGCTGAAGTGGAGGAAAACAATATCCCCAAGATACCAGTCCAAGAGAAGAAAGAGAAACCTTAATGCCATCATGAATTCAGGTATGAGAACACCACAAGCTGTTAAAGAACAGAAGACACCACTGCTTACTTTGAAGCTTGGCTAACAGATACAGCAGTGAAGAGCTGAGTAATCAAATACTACTGCACCATAATGTATTTTGCTTAAATTTGGAAGTGCTCCTCATAACCTACTCATTTGTCATGAGTGAAAAATGCCTGCCTGCCTCTCCCTGCCCCTCTGCCCCAGGCTTCAGGGCCTCCAGCATCCCACAGTACATCCCAAGAAATACCATGCTGCTGATTTCATTATCATTGACAACACACTTTTGCGCCTTTCAAAGTCTGCAGGATTATCTTGGAGATTCGCAAGAAAATTTTGCTTCATGTATCCGCCAAATACATTAGAGCCCTAAAGTTTGTAATCTTTGTTATAAATTATTTCAGTTAAAGTGGTTGCTTTGGATGATGGGAGGGCTCTGTAAAGAAAAATAATTTAAGGGGTAGGACATGCCAGAGTACCAAGAGAAAATTACAGTTATTTATAATCTTTTTACCACTTATTTGTTTCTGTAGTAAATCACTACTTTCTTTTGCTTCCAAGCTCATGGTTATACTTTACATAACATTTATCTAAAAAGTGTAAATTTGGAAACCTTTTCTTTGTTTGTTTTGGATAAATGAGTAATGGAGTGCAAACACAGTTTCACGCGTAATTCTTAATCCCACTTTCTTTAGGCCTGACGCAGTAGGAGAGAAACTTTACACTCGGGTTGGTTTGTGCCTGAGTACTGTTGACATGGGGCTGGGAGAGGAGACTGGGCTTCCAGCTGCAACTCTGTCGAGTCCCTGTGCTCCCCTCACAGTTTTGCCTGTTATAGATGTTGGTTCTCTAAAAATCCCAGAGTCATGAAAGAGGCTTCCCCGTCACCCACATCCATGCCACGGTTATCATGTGGAGCAGCCCCCGTCACTTGTGGCTTCTAGTCCTGACAGCAACACCAGACATTTCACAAGGAGCA
This sequence comes from Oxyruncus cristatus, assembly GCA_013399855.1. Classification (NCBI taxonomy): domain Eukaryota; kingdom Metazoa; phylum Chordata; class Aves; order Passeriformes; family Cotingidae; genus Oxyruncus; species Oxyruncus cristatus. Next base: position 898,122 of record VXAY01000700.1, on the reverse strand, counting down.
GAAGGACTTGGCTTCTCAGTTCCAACATGGAATCACAGACTCACTAAGGCTGGAAAAGATCTCTAAGATCACCGAGCCCAACCATAAACACGGCACCACCATGTTCACCACTAAACCGTGTCTCCAAGTGCCACATTCATGTGCCTTTTGAACGCTTCCAGGGGCTGAGGGCTCAGGGCTGCCACTAGGACGAGGAGGTGGGGGCATGTTCCTCACAGCAACATCACCAGACCCATGATGGGGGCACAGGCAGGAGCTGTGAGCACAGCAGCTTCATGCAGCAAAGGAGGAATGCTTAAACACACACCTGGAACTGCAGTCAACGTGGCTTAGAGATTTCTGCCCCTACCAAGCTCTCCGTTTGCTCACGTGACTTTATCATCTGTTCAGTCTAACCTGATGATTTGGTAATCTCCTCTCCCCACCCTTCCCAAACAGTAAGGACAAGTAACAGCAATCCTTCCCCTTCCCCCATCATTTCCAGGGTTACCTTCCATCCCATACTGGTTCATCTTTAAAGATCACCACCCTTCTGCCCAGCCCACAGCATACAGACTGGACCCAACTGAACATGCAGGCTGTCACACACACCACAGGACGGCTGTTTTACAGGTGTTGCTGCCTTTTGGGCAAAGTTCTGAACAAGACTCCTGCATCTTGCTTCAGACTTGGCCAGTGGCTGGTTGGTTGCACCTCGGCACGTGGAGAACGTCAGTTTGGAGTGAGGGAATCGTCCTGAGCTTCACCGGTGTGCAGCGGAGACCGACAAATGAAAAAGGAGTTTCAAGTGTTAAATACCCCGTAGCTGGTTTCAACATTCTGACACTGGCTTGAATTCAGATGCATCCCATGGCAAAAGGGTATTTCAGAGCAGTGGCAACGAGCTCAGCATCCCTGTTCCTGATTCACAAGGTTCTGCCTATGCAAGCACAGAAATAGCGATTCGGTGCATTGCTAAAGCACAGGCAGTGTACAGACTACTACACTGGACCTAAACTTCTGCCAACTCCACTTGGCACTAAATTTCTTAGTTTTACAAACCTCAAAGCTCTCTACTATATTTGGGTCTTTTTATGTTTTGGTCATGAAGGTATTTTCACTGAGGCAGCTGGCAAATCTGTCCTGAAGCTGGCAATCACACCAGTATCAATATTTTAGCACACACTGGGTTTTTGCTATTAAAAGACAAAGAAATGGTCATTTGGTAAGCCAAAGAAACTCCATCTGACATCAGACTTAGCTATAGCACATGCACAAAGAGATTAAATTAGTGCTGCAGAGACTTATCAGGAGTGCTTGTGAGAGTGACATCCCTTTCATCTTTTGTGAGATGCATATGAATATATCAGTACTCACCCTTCCAGACACTAAATTGAGCTATAGACTGATTTTCCATAAGGACTGGTGGACTTAACAGTGTTAGGTTAACAGTTGGATTTGATGATCTTAAGGATCTTTTCCAACCTAAATGATTCCGTGATTCTGTGACATAAGAACAAGAAGCAAAATTATACTTACTTACCTCAGAGGCTCACGAATGCTTATACGAAGCTATTAAAAAGCTGAGATTAAAAACAGCACATTCATTTAGAAGAAAATGAGAGGTGGTTTCTGGTACGGTTGATACAGTTATATGTTTTCTGTTGGGGGAAATTTACAGCCACATTATTGCTGTCAAGGAGGGGAGTGAGCCACAAGGATTTCCAGATGCCATGTGTGAAGTTTCTCATTTCCCCTACTATACTAAAGTACATTATCACCCAAACGCAAACAAGCTTTAAAAAGGATCTGTCATTAAAACATGTGTGGCCCCCTTGCCTGGACTTAAGAGATTTGGGGTTTTTTTCTTTTCCTTTCCTTTCTTTTTAAGCCAGATGGGGGAGAGTGCACTGCAGCACTCCACAGGGGCCTAGTACTGATCATACTCATGTTGACAGGAACACTTTGGGCTGCACCCAAAGTGAGATGTACACGCTGCACCCTGTCAGTGAGAAACCTGGCTCTGCCGAACAGTAACAGTTCACTTGTAGAAAGTCAGGCAAAGGAATGGAAGAATTGCTGCCACGACACTTCCCAGAACAGCTTTGAGTGCGAAAACAGATTTAAAAGGAAAAACATATTCAGGTTTCTCCTTTACCTGTAAACCAAACTTGCCGCACCAGCAGGCAGCAGAGGGACCTATCCCATTGTATGGACACCCACGGGCAGCTCGGATTGCTGCCTGCACAGGCACAGGAGGCCACCCTGAATCTACAGAGATGGCAGCCCCATGCCAAGAGGACATTCAAAGGTCTTCTGCAAGCCTGAGGCAGAATGGCCTCTCTTAGGGCTGTCAGGGATCGCTGTACGCTCAGGCGCGAGGCTTTCAAGGGGCAATGGGTGCAAACGAATGCCTTGCAGTCGATCACCTTTCCAGCTCTTAACTAGCAGAATGGTAGAAGAATTAAAGCTACAAAATCTTATGAGTGAACTTTCGTTCCCAACTGGATTTGTTTTTAAAAAAGGAAACACAGGACATAAGCAAAGATCCAGCACGACGGTACTGAAAAGAAGACAGAGGTGGAGCCATCAGAAGGCTGATGCCGTATAGTCCTCATGGATTTTTTAATCCAAGCAGGTGTTTTGTTAAATGGTGTTAACTTGAATCTTTTGCTGAAGATGAGAACTAAATGGGAGATGTTGAGTCCAAAGCAGAGCTGACCCTTACATTTCGCATCTGGAAACACACGAGCCACAACATCCTGAAAGGGGGCAAGAAAAACAGGTTCGCTCAAAACTCAGAATGAAACAGAAAGTCTCTTAAGGAAACAGGAGTGCCAGCATCCCTCACCCCAGCCAGAGAACCTCCCCACTTCTACAGGGCCACTGGCACAACGTGGCACCTGTTTCTGAGGTAGTTTAGCAGAATGAAGGCTGAGGAGAGCCCCATTTGAACACCAACCAAACTGGCTGGACACCAGTTTTATGACATAAGCTTTTGTCCATTATTTCAAGAAACAGTTTCCATGTCTTCAGTTCTTTCTTGTAGTCTTCCCAAAGGGGGTATATACAACATAAGCCTCAGCTATCAAAAGGACACTCTTAGATGCACTAAAGCAAATCCCTGAAGCTACCTTAATCACATCAGACACTTGGCCTGAAGTTATGATATAGCATTTTCTGAACGAAACACAGATCAGAGGAACAAAAATGGTCCCTCAGAAACTCTCAGGCTCCACATTAATACTTTAGAAGAACAGAATTTCTGCTACAGCAACTGTGCAAATAGTTGAAGACTCCAGTGCACAGCATGCACGTTTGATGAAACACAAAACAGCCGACGCAGATATTTCAATAAACTTAAGACAAGTCATTATGGACAAATTCCCTTTCAAATCTATACAGGGCAAATCATTGCCTTGCCGTAGCATGACGATGGAAGCTGAACTGCCTGAGACTTCATGGCACTCACTTCCAGCTAAAGAAACTCATCCACAGTGTCTTCCACACCTGTCAGTGCTTGATACTCCAGCCGTGTTAAAAAAACAAGTTCATACATCGAAAACAAAAGTGTCATTACAGTGCTTTTAAAACAATCAGTCTGGCTTCTCCTCCATCTTTTCATTTCCACTAGATTAATTAAATACTTCAATTAAAATGTAAGCCAATTTATAAAAGTTTTTAAAATTCAGTAACTCAGATCTTTCCATCCTAATATTTATTTTCCATTGTAACCTCTGCTACTTGGCAGGCTTTTGTTTGCATCTTTTCCCATTCGCACCTGGACAAAGGGTTCTTTTTTATTCTCCAGATAAAAAAAAAAAAAAAAAGAAGTCAAGACATCAGACATTTCTATGTACATAACTAAGATCATTCAAGGGTGAATATGAGCTAAACATACTCAGCAGCTCTGAAAATTAGATCACAGACTTTTACGCCTGAATTATTTGCCGATTCTCCAACCACTGGAAATACTTTGACTTGCACATCTGAGAAAGTGAATCTCCACAGACACCAGATCTCAGTCTGTTTTCTTTCTGTATATTCCCAAGTAAGACCTACTGGCCTGTCAAGAGAGAGGTGTAAATATGCAGATATTTGCACAGGGGAGGATGCGGTTGGCTGGGCTGGCACTCGGTGTGTATGTCCTCACACTGTGTAGGGAGGCACGGAACCATGCTGGGTAGGATCAAGGTCTCTCACTTGAAAATGCCTTTTCTTAGTCACTGTCTTCTCTGAACAGCTGCAGACTCTCAATGCCTGCCCATAGTCCATCCTGCCAGCACTATCCCTTAAATTAAGAGCTGTCCTTGTGTTGCTGCCAGAAGTAATTTTGAACAAGTACTTCTGCAAGCAGCAGAACCAAGGAGCCCTGGTTTCTTGTGGTGCTCAGTCCTGACAATGAGCTTTTGCATGGATCCTGGTGCCCCACCTCCTGAGGGTTGTGCTCTGTCAGTCCCCAGCAAGATGCTCATAGGGTCTCTCTCCCATCTGCCTGCTTTCCTGTTTTCAAGGAGATGAAAAAGATGTTTCACAAGATCATCACTTCTCCAGTTCAGTTAACAGTGAGTAAGGGGTTTGCAGAAGTGACTGGGGAGAGCAGACAGGCAAACATTGGTGGACCACTTTGGAGCTGTGGACAAAAGAAAAATTCAAGAAAGAGAGTCCTGTTTCACTGTTGTATTCAAATCTGAATTTAGAATTTAGCTGCTTATGGCACTTCAACATGATTTGCAAACTGTCATCTCAGCCATCTAGACCCTCTATCCCTGTAGTAAGCAGTAAAAATCATAGGAAAAGAACAACAGAGACCAAAATGGATTAAGAAGTTTACTTTTTCAAAAAGATTTTCTCTTCTAAACTTGTAATTTCACAGCTTTGCTTGAACAGAGAACATAACAGAAACCTGAGATAAATCTCTTTATGCTGGAGACATTAGTGGACAAAAATAACAAATTCAATCCCAGATCCTACATCATCCCTTATGTAGCTGATGGTTCACATACTCCATACATACCTCTCACTAAACTTGGGTTTAAAAGGGTTTAGGATTAAGTGGAAATTATTAATATTTTACAATGCCAAAACATTTATGGGTGAAAATACTGAGTTGGTAGAACTGTTGACTTTAAAAGGTTAAATAAATGTTTACCTGGCTTCAGGAATTAGTCAACTGCATTCAGTTATATTAACAATTATAATTTATTCTAATTTGAGAAGCTTAAAACCAGTGCAAATTATATAAATCAGGCAAACTTAATCCTTGTGCTTAAGACCCCTTAAGGTCAATTATGTTCCTTGGAATTTGAAAGGTTTCATTGAAGTTGTTGCCAGTGACATCTTAAGGTGTATATTTAACAAAAAGCATTTTAAATGCAATGTAATTTTAATTGCTGTCATAAAATAAAATACACTTTAAACCCCCCTGTTTTCTTTCATATTGTCTTGTCTTTTTCCTAAAATGTGGGAAATAAAACCAGCTAGCACTCAATACTGGGCTTAGTAGAAATCATTGTCCTGCAAGTTCTGCAACATAAAATCCAATACATCCAATACCAGACTACATTACATTTGACCTAACCTGTGGGCAGGGCTCTTGATCCAGAAATAACATCCCTTTGCACAAAATAAGTATTGTGAAGGATCATAATCCTCAAGTGACCTATGGAAACATAACAGCTCGTGTCTGCACAAGAAGGTTACACGGAACCAAAGCATGGCGAGTGCTTACATCCAACAAGGCAGAGGTACCATGTGGGAACAGGACTCACGTATAAACACCCAAGGGTTTTTTCAGGAACAAAGAAATTATGCCCCTTTATTTAGGAACAGTCTCAAATGTAGTTCAGCTCGTAAGAACAGAGAAACAGACCCATTTTACAAGAAATGGATGCACTTCCAGAAGACTTTCTTTGGTCAAGATTTTCCTGGTTTTCCTTCATCCACCCACTCAACCTGCAACACAAAGGCAGGTTTTAACTCCAAAAAAAAAAAAACCCACCAAACAAAAAAACAACCCCCCCCCAAAAAATACCAGCATGCTGAAGGCATCTGGGAGAGCAATAAATTACTCATAGATTGGAAAGATTGATTTGTGAAGAAGTTACAACGAAGTGGAGACATTGCAAGCAGCATGTACACGGTGTAAAGGCTGAGTTTCCCAGCAATCTCTGAATGCCCTCAATTCCCACTAGCAGACTGAAATCAGTGGGAGCTCAGGACATTCAACAATTCATAAAAATTAAAGCAGGGCAGCAACTGGTTTTATTGTTGGCTCTTGGCAGTACACTCTACGAGCTCGACGCTCAAGGAATGCATGATCTATGTTGTGACAACTTCGCAATTTAGAGAGATTTAAGCAAAAGGGATAGGGCAGTGAAAGGGGGTGTAACAAGTGAATAAAGTGATCAAGGCTGATGGTGGCTGGCATTCTTTATTAATACAGCAATCCCTGCGTTACGGGTAGAGACTATTCCCAAAGCAGCTCAACCTACCTGTTATTGACATCCTCATTTCCTACAAATCACCACAGAAGTGCTTCTCTCGTGCTCCAGAGGGCTGTAATCTGGAGGACTGTGGGTACTGGATGTGGAGAGGCTTGCAGGCCAGCTCTGGCACTGCCCTGAGCTCCCGGGAGGAGAGCACAGCAGGACGTACCCACCGCGGGTGGGAGGGAAAGGGGCTGATAAATGGGATTGGGGAGAGCAGCACAGGGGGCCAGGGGCTGCCTCGTGGGCACAGGCAGGAGTGCCGCAGTCTGCAGTGGGAAGGAAGGCATCTGAGTTGCATAAAAAGAGAAGAGGAACAGACTTCTTTTTTTGATTTTTTTTTTTTTTTAACCTGATATGCGAGAATACATACAGAGAGATGATCTTAAAAAAAAACAAAGTTTAAATTTTAAGCAATATCTTCCAGATTAAAAACCTCCCCAGGATTCCAAGGCCCATGTTGAAGCTCTAAAAACAACATTGGCAATGCACTAGAAAATACACCGAGAGGAGGAACTTTTCACCAATTCCTTTTCTTCCCCCGCTAGATGTATATTTAATATTTTCTTTTTCTATGACCTAAAAATCTACACCTGTAATAACAGAGCCCCGGGTGATAGGCACACCATAAACCATGTGATAGGCCTGCAAGACAAATATCCCTGACCCCCCCCAAACTCAAAAACCCTACGGTACCAGTGCTGTTCTTTGCTTTGACTCAGATGGTTTAGTTTTAGGTAGTCCTGAGAGAAGCACGGATTTGGACTCGATGATCCTTAGGGGTCCCTTCCAACTCATGATACTCTGTGATTCTATGACTCTTTTTAGTTACATTCCTCTGAACCTGAGCGTCTGATAGCCACACCCAGCAGACTCTCCTTGCTTATCTTTCTGGTTTTCTTACACAAAACAGAGAGTGAGAAGAGTAGGAGGTGATAAATCGCTGAATGCTTACTCTTCAAGAATAGCTGTAGCCAGTTAGTACTGTATTGACATCACTTTTCTTGTTTATCTCAATTTTTCTAAAAAATTACACTTTTTATTTAAGCATAGGCCTTGCATTTCGTGGACACATGGAATATGTAAAAATAATTCCACAAGTCATCTCCTTTTCTTTCAGGGAAAAATAAAATAAGAACCTCCTGTCAATGCAAGGGACTGTCTCACCTTTAACTTCCTGGTAATGCTTAACACCAGGCTTAAATCAGGCTCAAAATTGTAGCATATAAACACACAGCAGCTGAAAAAACCACGAGCAGCCCTTCCATCTACTTTGCTTTACACATTAAACCACGATTCAAACAGAGTCCATTAAGGCATCTAAATGTGACTTACCACATGTGTTAATTGTGTGGGGAAAAAAAACCCCAACAAAATACAACCCTCGAATGTGGACATTTATGTACTCCCATTATTCAGACCCTCTTGATGCCACAATCTCCCACTTCCATAGTTTATAAATGTTTGATTTAAAATATAGCCATTTTATCATTTGTACCACATTTACCTCATCTTACCACTGTTCTGACTGGATGAGAAGCTAATGTAGCCTACACTGTCTGGTCAATTATTGCATGGACACCAGGGACCAATTAATGCCATCCATAAAAGCCTGAATCATTCTGTCAATTAACTAGAACTAACTATGTCATCAGATATATTACTGGTGAGCAAGTCTATTTGGTTGCAATATGTCTTGAAGGAGAGCAGTATCAAATGAATCACAATTGACTTGGACAACTGCTAGCATAATTTCAGAAGATGAAAAGACAAATGTGGTAGTTATTAGTGGTCCCCTGAGGAATTACGGCCAAGCAATTGTAATGTGCTAAGACTGTACTAGCAGGTGCCCACAGCACAAATCAGGCAGAGGGTTAAATCAATATTTTCAATTTCTCAGGATCAATCCAGTGTTTGAACAAGATGGAAACTTGTTAGCAATTGGCAGAATGTGTAAATGAAAAGTCAAACTTCTTATTATTTGCTAAACAGGAATCAGTGCTCTGCATCATGCCCTTGGCACAAGGTAATGCTTTCATGATCCAGTTGCTTGGGCATTCACTAAAAATCTAGCAGTGCTTAAATTTTAATAGAGTGCAAAAGGTTACTTTAATACATGCCGAACATTCAGGATCTTTAAAAATGATTGAAGTGTCAATAGGAAAGTTTTTGAGCTGTGACAACAGCATAGTTATTAATGATTAGTGCAAGAAGCAGAAGAAACCTTGACCACTTTAGAAAAGTCTCACCAGGAATGCAGCCTGACATCTCTGCTACAACTTCACATTTATTCTGTTTTATACAGAAAAACCTTTGGATCATGAAGGGATCCTTTACCAATTAAACAAGAAAGAAAAAAGTGACCTTACAAATTGATTTCATTTGTCCCTACTGGTTTTAAAGATGCCTACAGCAGGATCTAAAGCATTGGCATCATATTCTTTAATTTTAACACAAAGGTGTAAAAATGAACTGTTACATCTTAGTACTGTTTTACAAAAAGATGTCTCCAGCTAACTTGACAATCAGGATTTGGATAATATACCTTATTTTGACTTAGGGAAACACACCCTTTAAATGACACCTTAGACAGGGCACAGTAAAATCTCTGAGATCTGGAAGAAGAAAACTGGCAAGTGACATTGTTGTACCTGGGACAAAAAAAACACATGATGACAGGGAAAGCTATTTCCATGATGCACACCCAACTCTTTAAGTCCATTATTTCAAGCAGATCAAAAACATGAACCATTTTTCATGCTATAAAACTAAAGAAATTTTTATTAGGAAAGCAAAAAGAATGCCTTGATGGTCCATTAAAAAGAGGAAAACACAACAAAACACTGTTTTGAAACACAAATGTCAGCCCAGCATACAGAGAAATGTATTCATGCTGGGCTGATATAGGAGCTCTTAGTGTTGTCTTCAGTGTTTGAACTTCAGCTCATGGGCACAGACAAGTGAAAAGGTAGGTGAAGCTCCTCTTTCACAATTGCCAGGGATAGTAACAGTCTTTTTAATGCTCTTTGTTGACGTTCTTTAACTGTGAAGATAACAACAATTACAACACTGGAAAAACTGACGGGAGGGCCTTTCATCCAAAGGATCTCAGGAGCACTCTGAGCACCAGAGCAGGGAAATGATCCCTCACTCAGCATATGGCCAACCTGTGAATTCACTGCTACAGAAAGTTACCCGCAACAGCTCTCTAGCTGCTGTTTTTAAATCATAGTTGTAGCCTTCATTGATACAGGCCAAAAAAAAAAAAAGAGCACTTGAATTTCAAGAAACTGCAAACCCTTTTAAAGCTTAACATTAGATGCTGTAGATGAAACAGGAGATACTTCTTCTTTCTCAGCCTTTTCACGGGAAAACAAGGGTGCCAAGTCAAATGAAAAAAATTAATAATTAAAAAAAAATCAAAATGTATTTCCCTATTTTGGGGTTGGCCCAGATAATCTATTGTCAGTGTCTAACTCACTGCAGCTTTGTCTGATTAGTGCAACACATTTGTCAAGAAGACCTTTTTCTGGAGCTGCATTTAGCATGATATGGGGGATTCTCCACACCACAGGGCATCAAGTACAGCACAACTAGGGGAACACGAAATTCCTCCATTAATTACAAGAAAAACAAGAGAAAGAACTCACTATAGTAATGATACAGTTATTCTTTGAAGAGTAACACAGGGAAGATAAACCCTTTAATCCAAGATACACAGGCAACAGATATTTTCCTTGCCTAGCCCCTCTACCTGTGCACTCTGTACCAGTAACAAAGTGTGTTTTTGGCTCCCTGTACACACCCTCAGGTGAAACCACTGCCTGGCTCTATGGAGGATACAGTGTACGTGTACTTCCTTGTGTTGGCCCGGGAAGCTGGAAGAACCTGCGCCTTTAAGAAGCACAGGGAACCAGCGCAATCATTTGAAACCCAAGGTTCAGCAAATAGGAGACAATAAAACATGGAGTAACTTGAAACCAGCCCACGGAGCTGCCCAAGAGAAATCTCCAGCTTGTCTGGCTCTCAGACACACCCTTGCAGCTCTTCTGGAAAGCTGGGCCCTGTTTGCAAGACAAGGAGCTAATTGATTCCATCGTCCTCTGTGTGCGCAACCATAAAATAAAGTGCATAAAGGACAGAGCGGACACACAGCTCAGCTGACCACGTTAAAAGACTCTGCTGTCTAACAGCGCGCTGATCACAGAACAAGCGCCCCAATTGTTCCAGCCAGACGCCACGGGACCCAGAATGCATAATTTCAGTGCCTGTGTGTCCAACTGTAGGGTACATTGGCAGCAGAACGGCAAACCGGCTTTAAGTTCAGCTATTGTGAACGTTTTTCTCTGCCATCTATGGAGCTACTGAGACATTATGGGAGCGGGGCTGGTCTGTGCCCTGCCACCAGCCCACACACCTGCCAGAACGTCTCTTCTCCCCGTGCACAGCAACAAATTTTCATCCCCGCAAAGCAACATTTTTTTCCCACCTAGAAGTTACACGGGTTGACTTCCTCTGTAACAACCTCTGAGTTGAGGTTTCCACAGCCAGGCAAAAAACAGAGCAAACAAAGTGAATCTTTTCAGACTGAAACCGATACACCACTCAGTACCTCCCCATTTGATTTCTTCTACAGCGTTTCTGGTTCTAACCCAGTCGAACTCACCAGGCTGGAGGGAAACCCTGACACTGGATCTACGTGAAAGTTCCCAGCAGCGCGAGGGGAGAGTCATGTGCCACAGAAACAGAGGGAGAACACCTCTGCTGCCCTTGGCCTGAGGTGACGGATGCAAGGGCTCTACTGAACTATATGCTGAAAAGCAAATTGGCATGACATGCGTTTCAAGCAGAGCAAGGAACATGCTATCTTTGTAGTCACGTGGCAGTTTTTCTGCGAAGCAAAGACATCGATCAGTTCGACTAATGATGAAAGGGAGAAATTTTATGTCAGAGCCCATTCTGCGAACACCGAATTCAGACACTGCTCCTGGATCTCAAACACAACAGAACTCACTGTTAATTAAGAATGAACTATATAAAGGTGGATATTGAATAAGCCTAAAAACACAAGGCTCATGATACCTTTAAAATGCTCGGGGGTTTTTCCCTCCAGAAATAATAATATGAACAAATATTTAGAATATGTACTTAATTTCAGTACGAAAAACCATTCTGAAATTTCTGAAAATCTAGGAAGATAATTCCAAGCCACTTTACACACAGTCATTGAAATTCTCATATCAGTTCCTCTGGTTTAAATACAGAGCAACTTCACCAAACACAGTAACAACATCAAATTGATGTAAAACTCTGGTCTATCTGTATTTACTTATCACTATATATCAGACTTCACAATATTACCAGATTTTGGACATATAACTTGTAATGCAAATGAATACAAGTTAGTATAGGGAACCAGAAGTTCTCCAGTAGGTAAACAGGAGCTATGGTTTTGGTCAAGCTAGAATTTAGTTTCCAGGTCTTGGCTAGATAAATTGAGCAAAATAAAGATGCTAACAAACTAGTAGCCCATGAACATCATGCCCTCTGCTTTCTAACAAAAGCAGTTTCTGCCCACGTGTCCCCACAGACTTCAAGGCAGGATTTCACCTCAGGCTCTCAGTTGTCCCTGTCCCAGAAATGAGTGACTTCTCCTGAAGTCACCAGCAATGTCACGATCCAGTTCAGTAAAAGTCTTGCACACAACTAAATTCAGACAAATTCTTTCTGGAATAAAGGTAGGGTCTGTGGATCACATCACAGGAGGAAATATTTACACGTTTCATCTGATTGGTTTGAGTTCACTGAATTCAAAGGACTTAGTGACATTTTGGTGTTTTTCCTCTCCTTTCCTTATGTCCTTGCTCAAGCCTCATGCCCTACAGTAACAGGAGATAATGACCCATACAGTCAGCCATATACTCCTTTCAAGATTTTGATTCTGATCTGCGAGCAATGCTCCTGCCTTTCGAATTCTCTGTCTTTAACATACCTGAGGTCTGACTCTCCTCCCATCCCCCATTTTATGCCTGACTTTGCAATGTCTCAGAACACCTATAACAAGGCTTCTCCTTCCTTCTTTGCAGCTTCTCTGATATCAACGTGATCCATCTTGATCTGAGTAGAGCATTTATAGAATAATGAGTCTAGGGGAGAGAAAAGGCAGAAAGCAGGATTTCTCTCCCAGGCTGGAATGTGGCATACCAGCCCTCACCTTCACCTTCAAAGGGGATGAGGCAATCACCTCTCACCCCTCAGGGGAGCCGGGAGAGCAGCTCCCCTCTCACAATAGCCAGCAAATAGGTCTCCACAGTAACATCAAGAAGAGCATTTGCAGAGAAAATAAAGGCAAGATTCTCAAGTCTGCTGCTCTACATAATCTATTATTTCTCATATTTATTATTATCACTACTGTTGTTTTCATTGTGTCACCAGTATAGTTCTGTGATATAAAAAATACACACGAATAAATAGATGTAAATGTTTTCTTTCCAAAATTACTTGCTTTGATAAGCAGAATTACAACTCTGTACACTCTTATTCAACTAGAATTTCTCTCCCATAGTGCTGTGAAGTAGAGACTGGCATTTTACCATGACCTGTTCATGTTCTGCTTGGATGTGGTGCTGCTGTTAGCCAAAAGGGAGTGCCTCAGTAATCCTGATCATCTCTCAGAAAAGACACCAGAACGAGGAAAATCATTGCAGCTAAATAACAATACAAAAATAAGCACAAACATTTTGTATTCAATTTTATGTCATGCATTTAATTAGAATAGTCATAAAAATGTATCTAATTATTTACAATTCAAATCTAGCACGCAAGGTCAAAATGGAAGTTAGTGCATCCTCAACTCTGCTTAAAGAAAGAAAAGGAGGCTGCTGTAGTTTTGAAATCAGTTGAGAAGTTACTCATGCTCCTCCATAGCTGATTCTGAACCCTGTGTCGTTTAAATCAAGCAGATACAATGAACAAAGGCACTCAGTATAGAAATGCTGGTAAATAATTATTTTATTCACAAGGCAGTGTCAGACTTGAGCAAATGAGCTGCAAATTATTTCATGATGTTGATGAAGATGTTGAATTGCTGCATCATGCTGCTGATGTTCTGCAAGACAGTTGTGTATAGTCTGAATGATAATAAACACTGTGTTTTTATGTTAGATCACAGCAAATCAGTGAAGCCTATTCTAATTCTATCTAAGGCAATGAAGTCATCTCCCTGCACTTATTCACAGAAATATGTCGAACCACTTTTGGACTCGTGCAGATTTTATGTTTATACAGAAGAGGTGATTTCCATAATCCATAATTATAGGTGCAGTATCATTCGCTGAAGAACACAGCTTTTCAAATTTAATTACAAACCCTAAACGTACTTAGCTAATCGGATCAATTGCAAGTCACAGCAAAGCACATTCTAATTTTCAAGACGGATGAAATTTTGCCACCTCTCAGCTGCTGCGAGAGCCAACGTCAGGTGAAAAGTAAGAGAAACCAGACAAGCATGTTTTCCAAGAACCATTACAGCAAATTTTGTGACTGTGTTTGCAGATATGTTCCCTGCAGATCTTTGATTTGCTAACACTGGCTTTCTCTTGCTGAGCCTCTGCTGGGCAGCAACCACCACTTCGAGGAGGCAACAATACCTTTTTTTGACAGGTCCCCCTTGTCCTTTCATGCCCCACAAATGCAACAGGCCAGTTCTCAAGAGCCCCTCTATGAATTTATGTGCATGAAATCGAAATTCTACATACAGGAACAGAGGGGCAATGTCAAAATAGCTCCTGAAAGGTCCAGCTCCAGACCATAATTGCTGTACTCACTCTAACAGACCTGCAGCAGAGGCTTGAAGTAAAGTCTTTCTTCAGGGACTCACTCCAGCAACATGACTTTGCCACTGTTCTGCTGCTGCTGCTGCTGAGCTGAGGAGGCTGCACTTAGTCCAGCTCCACGGGATCTCTGCTGAGTAACCAGCCCCTCACAACAGGAAGGTGGCTCATGTGTTGTGACTCTGGATCATCAATCCCTCCTGGCTCCCTTTATTCTCTCTGTGATATAAACCTGCTCACTTTTCTGCAACGGGGAGTTCTTTCAGATGAACACCATCTCCTCCCTGTGATGTGCAGTGATTAGTGTAATGAAAAATAAAGCTTAGAGTACTGTAAGATAATCATATTCTCAGTGTTCAGCCAGGCAAGAAGCCACCAGAGCATGGCACCTCTCTTCACAGGCCTGAGGTGATTCTGCCTTGGTTGCACATACTACCATTCATGTGAATGGTCTTGAGAGTACACTGAGCAAAAAAAGGCAAAACTGAGTCCAAAACAAATGGTTTGGAAAGGCTCAGATCAATACTGCAGTCAGTCTGCTGTAAATAGAAGGCATGAATTAGCGTATGCAATAATTAGCATATACAATAATTGCCAGCTTGTTTCATGGTTGTGTTTCCTTTTGCTGTAAACACAATAGCAAAAGCTTCTGATGACACAGCAGTTGCAAAATGAACTGCTCTAATCACAGCACATTCTCAGGTTGACCCAAAGGCACTCTTAAAAGGAATTAGTATCACATTATAATTACAAAGCTATAATAATATTTATTACTTGCAAGACTTGCAGTTACTTCAAAGTGTCCGTTCCATGGTACTGCCTGTTTAAAAACACAGTTTCTCCGAGAGCTTGCTTAGCACAGAAAATCAGAGACAACAGGTAGATGTAATGGGCAAGTGAAAGGCACAGCAGAGAGGTAAGAGCAGCCCGACAGCTGCGCCAGATAAAGTAACCGGTATTTTCCTCTTTTCAAATAAATTTTGGCACACGTAGGGGCAGGCAAATCAAAGCAATTCAAACGCTGCCAGAGTCCTATTGACATCTATACAGTGTGCTGCTTCTCTATGAAAAAACTGAATTTCCTCTGAAACACTCCACAGCCTCCAAGGACAGGGAACGTGCCCCGGCATCACCCTCCCTCATCTCTAACAAATACAGGAGGTATGAGCTGGGAGAAAAGAACTGAGAAAGGAGTGGATCCGAGGAAAGATAAACAGGTGGATGATCAGGAACAGAACAGCAAAGAGACCCTCGCTGAACAATGAAAAGCACTGAAGAGCAGTACGGCCCCAGACACATGAGATGAGGTGCCAGGCCTGACCAAAGCCTGGTCAAGCCAGCACCTCACCCCTGACTAAAGGAGGGCAAAGGCAGGGACAGCTCAAGAGAGTTCTTGCAAATTCAAGGAAGTTGCAACTCAACTATGTCCTGATTCAGAAGCACTGTCCCTGGATGGAACATGGGATTTTTCTCCTGCCCATCTGCTTTGACCATTGTAAGCATGCAGCTTCCACTATATCTTTCAAAGGGATTCATAGCTGAACGAGATCTACCTTGCACTGGGAGTTAGCACTTTTTGTTTGTTTTGAGCTTCTCATCTAAACTTGAAATTGCTGTAGGAGAAGCAGTGAGCAGCTGCTCCTCATTCACCCTCTTTGTGCAACTCAATTCTACAGACTGCAACCCTGTCCCCCATGAGTCACCTCCCCCGGACCACAGAGGTGCAGTCCACTGAGTCACTGCTTGTGCTGAAGATGTTCACAGGAAAATTCTTTGATCCTCCTTGTTACCCTCTTTGAATCTTATCCAAGTCTGCTGTTCTCCTTATTGAGCAAAGGAACTGAAGTGCACAGAGTTATGTGAGGATGCCCCGACTTCCAGACACAGCAAACTCCCTCAATCCTGCAGCACCAAGGAAAAGCCAGACTTCCTGAACAAAATTCTGCAGTGCTTTGTGCAGTTCTGTCATAAAGATTCTAATTTCTACCACCTAATTAAATTTAAGGCTAAAAATCAAATACTCGCCACTTTTATTTCTTCACTTTTTTTGTTTGTTTGTTTGTTTCGGTTTTGGGTTTTTTTGTTTACTTGCAAGTATGGGAACATCAGCATGGGTTGCACTGTTTCAGGTTTTGAAATGTGTCGTTCTCTCACAATATCTTTTGAAGTTTTATGGACTGCCAGACATCCACAGACCACATGCTGAGTAACACTGCTGTTCAGTGCTTTAACAAACAGCCAAACGGGAGTTAAGGGGACAAAACAAGTTTGACTCAAACTGCCCTCCACGGTACAACTAACTGCTCAGGAATTTTCTGTATATATTCAAAACCACTTACACACAATCTGATGCTCATTTCCCATGCTGTAATTCACACGTGTATGCTCAAGTGTGGCTCACTGGTTGAGACCTGAGGCACAAGAGAGGTTAGTGCTTGCTTGTGAGGATGTGGCGTCACATGGAGGTGAACCCAAGAACCACGGGGTTCACCTCTGAACTAGCTATGAACCCCCAGACACAGCATGAAGAATATGGCCAAAACCCTGTGAGAGACATCGTGCCTGTGTTTTTAGGGCAAATACTAACAAACATCAGCTATTTTCTCACAGTAGCTGACCTACGTGCAGTATTTTATGACTCATGGAAAACTTGGAACAGCTGTAAGAAACAGTCAGTAAATTTAAGCAAGACCAGAGTGGATCAGCAATTGTACTGAAACAAAACATTACAAACCTGAGTGATAAATGGCATGAGATGCCCATAGTGGAAGGCTTGAAGTTGCTGTTGCAAAGGATCAACCATGAAGACGGAATCACTGGACAAGAGACAAAGCCAATATATTCCTACGGATTTAACCACTTTATTGCTTCTAACTAGCCCTGCCTAAGTTTCCATATCACAAACTGGAACAATTTCAGGTTTTTTTATGACTGAAAGAAGGAAAATTTCACATTTGCTTGAATTTATTGCTAACTGACATCACAATTTCAGCAATTCATAAATTTCCACACTGGTCAGCAAGCTATGACCCACAGAGGAAATGTTATGCTGACCTCACTGCAACAGCAGAGCTAAAACCTAGAAGACAAAGAGTTATCAGTATTTTAGCAATGGCTTTTAGATGGATTCTACTAGTTGAAAAACTAGTACGATACTCATTATAAAATTCTGGAGTAATGGAAAATATAAAACCCCGAAAGATTGCGTCTGTATGTTGTAGACAAATACAGTGGGATAACAGTTCCTTGGGAGAAAGGCTGCAGAGACTAAATAAGATACTTACAATCTAAATATCCAGCTTATAAATATTTATTTTATATTATTTAGACTCATTTGTAGATCTAAGGAAGCTGCAAAGAAGAGGTTTATACTGAGAGAAAGTCAGGTGAAAAAAACAATCCCAAAAAAAAATCCCCAAACCCTACAATGGAGGAAGATTTTCAGCATTTGATATCATGTAGTCTTTTGGAAACTTAGGCTCTCCTAGTCTGCCTCAACCAGAAGCTCCCCTAGTTTAATACCCTGTTTCTTATAGTTATGAGCTTTAGATGTTCCAAACAGGGTTCAAAACCATGACAGAATAACTTGCCCACAGCTCATTCCCAGCTTGTAACATAAAGAATATAAGTTTATATTCCTTATAAAATGTTTATTTCCTCTAACACAGTTGTATTTTCGTACCATCCACATAAATATCTGATCTATGCTGTTCTGTCTGTCCCAGAGGCACATGAAGAGAAAAGGGGTGAAGGTGCTCAGTCATGCCTGAACACCCGTCAGCCCTTCTGCAGAGCACCACAAGGAGTGGGATGGAGCCTGCAAAGACTTTCCACCCCAGGAAGCCACACAGCACTGCCACTGCAGGCACTTTATTCCCAGTGCACACCAACAACCATCAAGCCATAAATAGGGGTGATACTCCAAATCAGTGAGAACACAGATGCATCCAGTAACAAAGCAGCCACCCCAAATCACAAATTAATTATTTATCAGCCACCATCAGAATTGTCTTTGGAGGCTGGGGGACAAAAGCATTCTCACAAGGTCCTGGATGTGCACAGAGGAGGGTGAGAAGGGAACAGTGTCCCACCTGCTCCCACAAGACCCCGATGGTGCAGAGGGTGGGAAGACCCAGCCTACACCCCAGCAGTGCTGAGAGTCTCCGTAAGCACACCTTGCCCCCAGCCTTCACTGCAGGGCTGAGCACCCCACTCCCCTTTCAGAAAGGTTTAAATATGTTTAACTACAGGCACGTGCCAGGGGAGAGCTCAGCATTCAGTTTTCCCCTCTCTTGCCTTGTCATATTTGCAATACTTAACGTTACTTAATCGATTACATACAATCTGTACCTGCTGTAGGTACAAGGTTCTGCAGGGCCAATGTGGATGGAGAGGCAGTAACATCAGAAATGCTCAGACCACCAGTGCAATTCAGTGAATACATTTGCCAAGACAGAACCAAAGATTTAATGCACTGGAGACCAACCTCTCAGGAACAAGGCAGGTTTACTCTGAGCATTAATTCTGAAAGGAATGAGGTTGTGGTTTTGGTTCAGTCTTTAATAGTCTTCATCATAAAAGCACTACAGTTAATATCCCATAATCAGTGCTTTCTGATCAGGAGAGTCCAATAAGCAATTTTCCATCACATACTGGAACTAAACTACTGCTGCAATCTGAAAAAAAAAACAACAACAGAACAATGCTCCAGTCTCCATCTAGCAACAGGAAACATAGACAAAACAACTTAAATATTTTGGCTGTGGAGCCATTTGAGGGTCGAGCGACATCTTCCATTAAAATTTGCAGCCAAAAACTCCAGTTCTGCTTTGGAGTCTTCTCATTTAGAGTCTTCTTAGTGTGTACAAAACATCAACTTCTATTGTTGCTTAGCAGTGGTGACTCCCTCACTACCAATATTGGTTCAGAAAAGTAAAAGTATTCCAATTTAATGCAAATTAGTTTTTTATCTGTTTGGGGGGGGTGTTTTTTTGTTTGTTTGTTTGGGGGTTTTTGTTTGTTTGTTATGGTTTGGGGTTTTTTTGGTTTTAACCATTGGAAAAAACCAGTTTGAATTAAAATCAGTTCAGCAGGAAAGTTCAATTTTATATCCCCTCTTTAAAATTAGTGTATATGGTTATCATTAATTTCTGAATCACACCATGTGCTCTTTCCTACAGTAATTGCTAACTGAAGTCAACAGCAGTACTGTCATCCATTTTAATGGGCTGGGATCACGCCACAAGACACAAAATAAAGACACTTCTTGTTTCGAAATGCCTAGGATCAAAACAAGAAAAACACAAGAGACGCACTGGGAAACCCAAAGGGATGAATGACTAGGAATTTAATTTCTCATTTATTGCTAATATTATTGTTGACTTGCTTGTTAATGTAATGTAGCACTTACATTAAGGCATCTGTGTCAGAGTGACCCACTAATGATGATTTGTATCTGATGCCAGGATAGGCAGACATAGGAGAGACTATTTCGGTGGTGTTCAGGGGCTATTTCCCTGTCATTTAGGGGATTTAAGGCTCTTAAGCAGTTACAGGCTTGTTTATTTTTTAATAATTAGAGCTGGCTGAATTGTAAGTCAAAGAAGACAGGCAGGATGAGGGGCCTCTGCTCTCTGTAGTGCAATCACAGCACAAAGGAGGAGGCAGGAGCTACAGGGCTGGTTTTCCTCCCCTCCTCAACAGCTGGGAAACCAGGAAGAGCCTCCCCAGTTTTTTGGCAGTGTCCCAGCCAGCACAGCTACATCCCTCTGCAGGTAAAGGCAGCTCCTCGTCACCAAAGCACAATGAAAAACAGGATTTCCTAAGCCACAGCCCCCTCCAAGTGTGTGTGACTGGTATTTATTCCTCAGGCAGGAGCCACCAGATCTCCCTGCTGCCCTTTTCCTGTAGGGCCACATTAGGCACCATCACCGGTCCTTGTGCTCACAAAGCCACCATAAGAGTCTTACTGGAACTGAGCTGCCACAGGAGCACACCCTGGAGCAAGGAGCTCCCTGCCTACAAATATTATACTTCTTGTGCCATGCTGACACACGGTCTCAGCTCCCAGGGTAGCACGGCCTGCACTGTGAAGCCCTGGCAGGGCATCAGGGGTGGTTGGGAAGAGGCTGAAGTGGGGAGAGGAGAGAGAAACATCAACTTTGCATAACTACACCGGACTCAAAATTGGATCTAATGAAGCCATAACCGCTAGCACAGAAAATAAATAAATAAATAAAAAAGCAGCATCAGCAATCGTCCTCTTTTGCCAGAAAAACCTGCATTCCCCATGGAGGGCTCGTCAGCACAGCTGCACCAGAAAACCTCTCCTGGTGTGCACAGACTGAGAGAGACCTCCTCAAGCTGTTCAAGACCTCTTCCACCAAATTTATTCTTCATTAGGGGTCACTGATCCTGATTGCATAACAAAAAGTACAGGAGGAACTGATATTTAGAAATGTCAATTTGTAAGACAAGGAAAAAACAGCTGCTTGTAATGGCAAGCATGGAGGGATGCACAGGGAAGACTGCCCTAATACAAGCTCGGTTTGGTTTTGTCTGGTTGCTTTTCCAAACAGTATACTTACTATTCCATCTAGGAAACTGGTACCACCTACTGATGAAATCTGTAACCCTTTACTCCATCAAGCGTTCGTGGACAAAAACATCCAAGAAGAACAGGCAGATTAAAATAGGCAGAACACAAATAAAAATATTTGAGTGGCAACTAAACAACTGCTGCTTTTAATCATGGGTGATGTTTATATCTGTGCAAGTGGGTGTAAAATTCTTCTGTTATTAAGGCAAAGCAATGAGCAACCAAGCCTGTGGCTCACTCTGCAACGGCAATCACGTTATCCCGACTCCCTTCCTTGGCCTCTGCTACATCCATGAGAGCCAATACCAGCAATACATCAGTAACTCTCTACTCTTCACATCTGGGCTTCTGTTTGTTTGTTTTTAAATCAGGATCATACAGAAGCCCTCACATACCTATGGCAAACGCTGGAAGGAGAACCAGGCAACCGATATTATCCAGGCCCTCGCAAAGCAGATCCAAACCAACAGCGTTTCTTGCTGTTCTTTCCTTAACTGGGCTGGTACTTTATCCACTCCATCTACGACTATTTAGACTGCAGGCTCTTCGGGCCGGGGACCACCTACTGTGTGCATGTTTCTACAGTCTCCGGAACAAGACTTCCATTTTCGCTGGTTCTCCCTAGGCTAGACCATAATAAATATGATTATTTTAACAATAACACACATTAATAATCGTTAATGCATTGCCTGAATTTTCCTTTGAAATGCAATCTGTGCTCTCCTCCCTCTCAGCAGTTTAATCGCTGGCTGAACTTTCCCAGTTAACTGAAAGTGCCATAGGTAAGATTTTTTCCACTATCAGCACTTTCAATCTTTGTGTAATTTAAAGCAAATACATCTTTCTTTGTGATTGCAAATGAGCCCAACTGTTGGGGGTTTTCTTTGTGGTTTTTTGTTTTGGGGTTTGGTTGGTTTTTTTTTTTTTTTTTTTTTTTTTTTTTTACTTTTCTGAACTTTAAAGCTATTTTCTAAAAGCAACCTGGCCTGGCAGCAGTAACACAGACATGACATAATGCCGGCTGTTAATGGCTACCTAACCCTGACTCTCAGCTCTCCCTGTTTCGATGAGTGCTTTCAGACCCTCTTGTGCCCACCAAGCTCACTGTGCTCCTGTGATGGGCCAAAGCCACAGCTCTGTATAAGAATCACAGAATAGTTTAGGTTGGAAGGAACCTTTAAAGCTCATCTAGTCCAACCCCCCTGCAATAAGCAGAGGTGTCTTCAACTAGATCAGATTTCTCAGAGCCCCATCCAACCTGGTCCTTGAATTTTTCCAGGGATGGGGCGCCTACAGCCTCTCTAAGCAACATGTTCCAGTATATTCCCTCCCTCACTGTAAAGAACTTCTACTTTTTACCTAGTCTCAATCAACCCTTCTTTGGTTTAAAACCACTACCCCTTTTCCAACCAAGTCCTTTCAAAGCCTTTGTCTTCCAGGGTTCAGGAATGGGGCTCTCCCTCGTTTTAGTGCACCAGGCTGGCTGTTCTTTCATAGGCATCCTCAAGTTCCTGGGGCTGTGGGAGGCCACACCATTCTCAGCTTTCCAGCACGTCGCTGAGGGAGCGGGTCCATGCCGGCAGCTCTGAAAAGCGCGGGGGCGTTGGGGGAACAGCTGCCTGGTGCAGAGTGATCACCTTTCTGGGCCAGCCAGAAAAATCTGCCCAAGTGTTATGAACTCAGCTGGCATGCTGGGGAAAGGAGAGTCAACCAGCGCCCCGAAAATAGCCCCGCTCCCAGCGCTGCCGGTCGCCGCCCGGGTCCTGCGTGCCTGGGGAAGAGCACGGCGGTGTCACAGGGCTGGCTCCCCACGCACGAGGCTCTGCCATGTCCCCCGCCACAAGGGAAAATGGACAGTCCCCTGAAGGAGAAAAAAACTCCAGCAATTCAGCTGGCTCTTTGGGTTTTAAAGAATTATCCTCCTCACACAAAGAATTCCTCTCGTCTTCACGTCAAACACGATTATTTATCAGAGCGGTACGTATGACAGAGGGAGCGAGCAGCCCCCGTCACAACCCCACTGTGCTAAGCACGGTACAATACAGAGCAAAGAGATGATCCTTTCCCCAAAGAGCTTACATCTAAGCATAAAATGGAAAAATCTCATTATTGACAGATTACTGGCAATCTGTCAGAGCAACCACTCCTATTAGGAGTTTCTTGTGCAGAAAAGCAGTACATAGCCCTTATAATTAGCCTAGGATAGATAATCTGATGTGAAAATTGAAACAGCTAAAATTAAGAACTCACCTCCACGGTAATATTACATTAAAATTGGTGTGACATGAGTACACAGGAACATTTTAAACAGAATATGCGGACGGGAAACCCCCACGGAAGAGGTTGATGGATCGATTTCTTTTGAGAACTTCATAAAAAACATGCAGCATATATGATCTTAGGACTGGTGGTTATAAACAACATCTGAGGATTTTCCTCTTTCAGCCCAGTTTACTGAGCTAGTTTTAATACTAATGCTAGAAAAACAAATAAACCAGTGACAGTCTATAGGCTTGGGGGGGGTGTTGCATATTAGTGCCATCCTACACATATTTGTGAAAAGAAGATTTTTTCCTCAAATTCATTCTTCATTTGCTTCACTATCTATCATTTAGGTATTAAATATTGGACAAACACAGTGCTCAACTTCCTGAGTCACACAGCTTTCCTAATTGCAAGAAGTTAGCACAGAAAAGGTCAGAAGTCTTTGTTCTGCATGCACAAATCGCATCCACACACGGGGCTCCCAACAGCCTCACTACTCTGTTCAGTCTCACAGTTGCCATCTGAGATGGAGAAGCCTTTTGATATTCAATACAATATTTGACAGCGTCGGCACTTAGATGACATCTAAGTATATGTCAAGAAACACAACTAGAAAGAGCTTCAGAAAAAAAAAAAGCAACCAACCCTTATGTTCTCATGTGGTGTAAACGAGCACACGCTCGCTCCTGCCAGCGAAAATCGTGCTGATTTACATGATGTGAGCATCTGGCCCTTTTCCAAGGGTAAGGACTTTACTGCCCAAGGGCAAGAAACAGCCCATGACGTTATTTCACATGGGCACATGATTTTCCCTGCATTATTACCGGGTAACTCCCACGTGGCTTCCCCCACCCTCAGGAAGGAATGATTCTGACCTTAACTCCAAATGAAATTATTCAGATCAAAATTACCTTGGCCGTAAAACGTTCAGGCCCTCGGTCGGGTTCCAGAGCGCTACTGTTGTACCATCAGTGCCCAGTTAGAGCATTAGGACTTCTGAGTTTTCACACATTTATTGTGACCAGTCTTGTTACTTACTCCCATTACATGATCACCAGGATACACACAGTGCTTAGGTCTAATCCTGCAGTCCTGATACAAAAAAACACCCCAACCACCCAAAACTCATTTTCAATACTGCATTAAGCCCTTCATCACTTGTAAAAGTTGTCCAAACCCAAACATCACAGCAGCAATAAAATTCATTTTTGCTGAAATGCAAAATATATGCATTTTTACTAGTTTAATAAAAACAAGACAATAATTTCAAAGTGCTTCCTGATCAGTAGGATGAAATTAGCATGTCAATATGAGAAGAACAAGCTGGGAATTAACTGAAAGCATATGACAGAACAGAAATGGGGCAAACTCTATTTCTCTAAAAATTAAGATTTGTCAGGTTTTGAAATGACAGCCATTGGTACTTATAGAAATCTATTTATGGCTTTAGGAAACTTCCAGAGATGGAGAAAATGTTCCAGATTTCATACAGTTAATCTATTATACCAGAAAATGCCTATTTCTAATGTTTTTCATTGACCCACACTGATATACATTATGCCATTTGAAAAAATGGCAGCTTTGTCTGTACTTAATAACTACAAGGCGTGGGTAAGAAACAGCTAAAGCATAAAACCCTAAGGACAAGGCTTCATTGTGAGCACTAAATAATTATTACAATGCAAAATTAGTCAGAGTAATATCTCTGCTTTAATTCAAGCAATGTGAGGTTTGATCCAGAGCTGAATTTACTGTCAACTCTAGTTACAATGGCATTTCACACTGTACGTTTTGCTTACAACTAAAGGGACAAAATCCATTTTATTTTTTAACCAACCCCTTTCATTTATTAAATCCAGTTTTCGATCATTATTATTTAGACTTACCCTGGTTTTATTTGTAAGTGTATCTGAATTTGTTTCTCCTTATGTAAAAAGCTCTTTGCCATAAGAAATCGACTATGCAGGGGAGAAACAGTGCAGTTGCTCTCTGTCTTCCCTCAAAAGTGACAAATAAATACTATTAGGAGTTTTGAAATTAATAATTTTGAGAGGAAAATAATGTTCTTTTAACTACCCCTTATAATTTTTACACAATAGGGTCTTGCAGCTGGCACTATACTTTCAAATAATGCCTACTTTTAAATTCAGTCAGCCTCTGTATTTGTCAAAAAGAAACCAGTATATAAATTCTCCTTGGTAGAGGAACTGCAGAAATGATTCATAAAAAATGCTGCATTGCACCGAATGTTAGCATTGAGGAACCTGTTACACACCTATCTGATTATTATTATTTCAAATCCAAGAGCAGAGCCTGGCTGTGCTAGATAAATAAATAAATAAAGGAATAAAGGAATTAATAAATACACTGCAGCAGGTCCAGTTGGCAGGGCCAGCAGGGATAACTGCCTCCGACTTCTGCCACGGCTAAAGAATAAAAAAGCCCACGCTAAAAACAAGGCAGAAAAATCCTGTCAGGGTCTGCCCCGTGTGGCCTGCCACCCAAAGCCTATACTGGAGGGTCTTCACCACCAGCAACACACGTCTTTTTCTTGAGGTGAGGAAACTCTCCTTTTTCCTGAAGCATATGCAGATCCAAACCAGCAAGAGCTGAAACACACGTCATTCTAATGGGTTCTGTCATAACCGGGCAAAACACAGCAATGTTAGAAAGCATTCATCAAAGATATGACAGGGCTTTCCAATTATGATGCCTTTCAACCCACTGCTTAATAAAAATGTGCAAAGTGATAGAACACTTCACCTCGTCAACATCACCAGCAGCAACAGACTTTCTTTGGAAGCAGCTATTGAGAAGTGGCTTGACTGAACTTCAGAGTTGTAATTATAGAAACCACAGTGGAGGGATTCAAAGAAAAAGCCACTTGTGCGACAAAGTAATTATATAAACTTATTATCTCTGAAACAAACATTTCAGCTTTAATAAAGTTGCTTGCTTTCCTTTCCCAAGGTGAGCAAAAGTTCCCTTGTTCGTGTCAGTCCTTCTGCAGCTCCCACGAAAGGGGGAGCCTGGCCTGAGCAGGGGCTGCAGCACAGGCTCCCAACACCTCTGCTGCCTTTTGAAAGACAATTCAGCTGAACAGACTTGGAAGGTAAACTCTGCCGAGCTTTCACCACTACACAGCATTTCTCACATGAGACTTTAGTATAAACATGAGTAAAGAATATGTTACTGTAAGTTTTCGCAAGCTTGCTATGAAGACCACCATTTCACCCTCAGAAATCCAGAAAGGTTTTCACACCGATTTGAGTGGGGTCAGGAGGAGCTGGAGAAGCTCATGTCCCACCAAAGACACTGATGAGTTTCCACTAATCTCAGCTACAGAAACAAGCGCCCATCTCATGTCACCCTTCAAGCACACACCAAACGTTTACACACACACAAGAAACTTCCTCCAAGGTCTACAGATTTCAGTAACATAAAACCAGGAGCTCACCAATAGCGGTTAATTTTGACAGGCTGCAGTTCGGCAAAGTATGCAAGAACACGTCCAGCATTAGTCGCTTGGAGGTTTCCTGGCTGGCTTTTGGGATGTGAAATGTTTTCAGCTACAACCCTATATGTAGTAGCCAGTGAGGTGGCACAGCAATGCACTGTGAGCATCTCTGTCAGGCAGGTCCTTTTTACTTCTTGCCTGTTTATGGATTTAGAGGCCTAGATTTAACCTCTCACTTTTATATTTTGCCTTTTGAGTCTGAATCTAGCTGTTATTGCAAATATTCACTGTGATTTAAAAAGTGTTAAGAAATACAGCACATGAAAAATCTGACTTTAACTTAGTTTTTATATACTAAGTGCTCAGCTCCTTACAAATACCCTTATGTTTCCTTACCTTTAAACTCTGTGTGTTATGGATCTCTTCCCTCTGTCTGTTTAGTATCAACCTGGAGTCAAGAACCCTTACATCAAATTTCCGTTGCTTAAGCTCCAAATGCTTCACATTTCTCTCATGGCCATTTCACTCCCTGTCTTCTACTTATAGCACAAACACAAAGTCAAAATCCAAGTTCACCACAGTTTCCCAAATTTCCTTCTCCAGTTGCCTCCTTCTTTCTACAGTGGATTTTTTTCAGTTTGTTCCTGTGTTCCACACCTGACAAAGCAGCCATTCCTGTTTAGCCCTCCCTGACTGCTTCTGTTAAAGCCCTGCCATCCAAACTCCACAAGCCTTTGCCCTCAGTGCTCCTGGCTGGATAAGTGAGGGATGTGACCAGTCAGATGTCACAGGGCTTTCTCCAGGCACCTGTGTTACCTTGCCCACTGTGGATGTCCCACCATGGAAGGAGGTGACCTCTCTGCTGCCACAGATATGACAGGAAGCTGAAGAGGACAGTGCTGTCCTGAAGGGGCAAAATGTTCCCCTTGAACATGCTTTCAGAAAACAGCCATGAAACCTAAAATCCCACTCATGACCCAGAAATCTGTGAAGCTGCCCATGCTGTGGAGATCTCAGGTGCTTAACAACATACCAGTATTACAAGTTTTACTTGGACTGGTACTAACTGATAAACGGCCTCATTTCAGCCATATATACAGTTTCTACACACAGGCTTACATTTCCCTCTAAGTGAGACATCAGTGCAGGAAACTTCGACCAAAAAAACACTATGTTCCTGCACAGGCTTTCGTTTCTCCCTCTGGGTACCAGCTCCTCTTGTCCCAGGCTCAGCACACTTTTAGACCCAGGGGTCTGCTTTTGGTCCCACCACACCACCACACTTCAGCCTCTGCCACAGCCTGGATGTCTTAACTTCATGAATCAAGAGGGCGATGCCGTAAAATGAACTCACCGGTCATGTGCCTCTTCCTTGCTGATTTCTCCCAGAGCTCCTAATAAAACCCATTATGTTCAAACACACACAGAGTCACACACGCACGCACACCCCCATTTATTAGGCACAGTGCCTTTATATTTAAGGTAGTATGTCAAGAGCCCTGAACAGAATCTTGAACTCCTGTATTAAACAACTATTTCTTTGGCAAGAAATTCATTTGGGCCTCCATTTTCAACAGGCTCCTGACTTCACATGGGTTCTCCAGGAGTATTCAAGTTAAACCACGCACGGCACAGGTGTTCAGCCCCGGCTGCCTGAAGGGACCTCTGGCAGAGCAGCAGCACCCCAGACACAGGATTACTGGGCGAATTGTGCAGTGCAGGCTGGGGTTCTCATGCATGCAGCACCCTTGTATCCACAAAGCAAATTTGGAGGGAATGCCATTAAAAGCAACCCATCACCTCAGTTCAGCCTTCCATAGCCACACAGTGTTGCCTGAGAGTGGTCTTTTACTTACATTCTACATGTGAAATAAAATAAACCACCCCAACATTTCCCAGGGCAACGTGAAATCCTGGCTTGTGGTACGCCAGAACGGAACAGCAAGAATATATGCAAAAAAAATCCTTGTCAGCACTCTCCCAACTGCAGTGGCTATGGGCCAGATTTTTCATGATGCAGTTTCCCAGAGGAGTTGGTTTTCTGGCCAGAGTCTCACCTCAGCTGTGCTGAAGAAACTCTGGGGAGCTGCACAGGTGAATATGCCTTTTTATGTGCAACCTGCCATCACATTTTTGTCCAGAGAATTTTGTTCTGTATTTTAGCATCATTCTTCTAAACAACCTGGAGGACAATTTTCTACAATGAAATCTCATATTAGGCTTTATATCTATGACCTTAGGTTATCTTTTATAGTTTAATCTACACAACCTTAGAAATCAAGCTTTGCCTGGGGTAGCCAGCCCATCAGTTCATTTGATTGTCCAGTACAACTTCCAATTCTCAAAAGCAATTTGACAATTGCAACTATTTTGCACTGCATATTATGAAGTCTAGTGCTGCAAAAATAATAAGATCTGGAATTACACACAGCATTGAAAGTCTACTCATTTAACCATGAATTTTCAGGTAATTTAGATGTTTCAATAACAGGTATACTATGGGCCAACCTGTTACTCTTATCACAAAAATGTCACGTGCCTGTCCTCTGGCTTGCACACATGCCAACTCTCTGACTCTCACCAAACCTTCCCTAACTCACAGGATACATGAACAAAATATATTATTTTTAATGGATGGTTTCATAAACAGCAGAGCCCTAGAGCCACTAAATAGCGCTCTCAAGGCATTTACTATGGTTTGTAATTTCTTAATAGGGGATATATGAATCTTCCTTGAGGGGAAAGACAGAAGAAACCTGGGAAAACTTGGCCTGCTAGAGGCACAGAGCTGGATTCTGCTCCTGGTGACTTCTGTCACCAGCAGGTGAGAAGAGGGGTGTCCTGCCTTTCTTCCCCGGCTGAGAAAGGCCTCTTGCTTGGCTATCCTGGAATCAAACATCAGCACAAGCTGGAAAGCCACAACCCATGGCCATCCACTCCAGCCCTTTGCCTGAGGTTCAAACACTTGTCACCAGCTGCTGGCGTGGACTGGCCACAACATGTTTTGTGCACATCCACTGCTGAGAAAATAACTTCCCGAGGGCAAAAGTGGTCCAGGAAGCGGGAAGGGGCATTGACTGCAGGAATGCCTGGGGCCTGAGTCACCATGGCAGGGCAGCAAGCCCCCCCTCCTGCTGGGAACTGGGGAGGAGGTGCTGTGCCCCAGCTGATGGGATGGGGTGCCCGGGTGTCCCCGGCAGGACCAGGGCTCCCAGCAGCAATGATGCTGCACGTGGCCGCATCAAAAGTAACATAAATCGTAACTGATCGTAAATCGTGAGATTTATGGAATGGGAAGAATCTATGAAATGTCACATGACTATATGAAATCATAAAATAAATCACAAATGTAGAGAAAACAATTAAGAGGCAGCCACCCAGCTCTGTCAGAGCTGTCTGACCCGGCTGCACCCACGCAGTGATGGCTGGTTGTGCTGCACCACCAGACACAATTTCTCTCCCACTTTCCCCTCCTTCACCTACTGCCTAAATCACCACATGCCCCGGTGGGTGGGAGAAGGGCCAGGCTGCCCATGCATAGCTCAGCACCCGCCCTAGAAATGTGACTTCACAACTGTTTGCATGGCCCAAGTTTAGCAACCTGTAACAATATCTCAAATCCCTCTTACTGCTGTATTTAAAGTTAGCTTTCCTTCTCACTGCTTTTATTTCTGCAGCTAATCTGCAGCTTGGAGCCAGTGAACTCTAAAGCTTTACAATACGCTATAGTATGGGGTTACCCTGCAGTAGCTCCTTGAATTACATAGATGGTTTAATACAAAGAAAAATGAGCAGGTACAGAAAAGCCAGCCTGAAAGCAGACTGTGAACACTGCATTGCTTTCAGCAAGTTCAATTCACTTCCAATTCTGACCTGATTCCTTTATACATTTAATGAACCTGTCAGGTTCATATCATGCAATGGGACAGGTGGGCAGTCACCTTTGTTGTTCAGGCTTTGTTTTCACGTTTCAAATCAAAAACAAAAAAAAATCCAAGGAATTAATGGGAAACATTAAATGTAAGAATGCAACAGCTTTTAAACATATGGGAGTTTTCATCTGAGCAAGAATTTTCACTGGAAAAGACTGAGGTGAGCTCACAACTTTCAATCAAAGTTCTCTATTTCTAGAAAATTTAGTTAAAGTTGATTTGGGTTATCACATAATAGATGAATTTACACAACTTCAGAGATCGGCTTTACTAGAATGAATTATTGATGTCTTACTTTCATAAGTGAATGACTTGCAAAAAACCAGCAGAGAGTAGTTCATCTCACTGCTGCGAGGTCTGCAGACTTAATGCAGCCCTAGGAAAGCGACCCAAATTCTATCTCTGAATTGCACGTCAGCGAAAACAAGACTGTAAAAGATACAGTTGCTTTGGAAATGGAAGTCTTTAAAGTGTTAAAAACAATCTCTGTACCTGAACCCCATTGATAATGTATGTGGCCTTATAGCTGTTTTTCCTCTTTTCAGAAGTTTTTCTCTTCCCTGCTAATTGACAGAAGCTGAACATCTATTTCGGTGGAGTTCTGCCAGTTTATACAAGCTGAGGATGTGGCCCATATTTTTATAAAGGGAGGTCCTTTCCACTGTTTTGCCATCTGCCAAGCTCTACTTTAAGCTAATTAAATAACGTCAAGTTCTAGCAGGCGTTTTCAGGCCATTAGAGTTTTCCATTTCTGGACCCCTAAGGGTACCTAGCAAATCTGGCTTCAGGAGAACTGAGACCTAGATTCAGAGGTGCTGACAATGCTAAATGCCTTTCTAAAAGCTGGAAAATATCCTGACAGTTTGGAGACTCTCTGTGGTTTCCAAACAAAGCGAGTTTGTGGAAGATCTATGAATGTGAGCAAACAATCTTATATGCTTGAAGCTACTGGGGGATTGACTTCAAGCGTCTGTGGTTTCGAAGGCATCAGTCACTAAGTGGGATAGCACGGGACAGCCTGTGCAACGCCCTGTGGCAGACCAAAGGGTGCAGGCAGCTTGCTCCTGATGAACAGTGAAACTATTTATCACGTTGAATTCTTTTCCCGACTTCAGTCGTCCTTTTGTTGCCAGCCTCAGGTACCCTTCAGTCTGGCACCTCCACAAGTTGTTCTACCTACTGCCCCAATCCCTCCTCGCCCCTCACAATGCCCGTGGAGATGAGCACTGCCCACTGCGAAAAACAAAAGCATTTTGTTTACCTTCTACTCTCGGCTACAAGTGTAGCAAACACCGAATGTCTCCCAGATATCGAAATGAACGTTGCTCCATGTAGCCATGGGTTTCCCATCATTTGTAGCATATTCTCTCCCCTCTCTGCTATTCATATGATAAACCCACTTATGCTACAGATCTTCAAACAGATCGTAAACAGCCAGAGCAGAGATTGTCTCATCTTGTGCACACAAGACCTACTACAATGGAGCCTTTATCCTGCCTGCAGACTTTCAGCACTGCTATAATTCAAATACTACTACTAATGATAGAGAATGTGAAATAGTATGAGCGAGACATTAACGTGAACAGAGAATAACCCTCTATCAACAAGAAGCTCTATAGGAATAATGGACTACACCAGCAATACTGGCAGGGTTTGCACGCATCCTGCTTTTTTACCCTGACAGAGCCCAAAACACCTCCTCAAATCTATGGAAAGACTGTTTCAAACACATCACGTTGAATGAAGCCTTTTTATCAAGATGCAGCAGCCGCACGTGCCATTTGGGGCTAAAAACGAAAATAACCTTTGCCAGCTGAAACTGTTACTGGAAAAGGGAATGGAGGCCAGTGTGCAGCGGCACGGCTGGACGATAAGCTCTGGGGTGTGATCTGCCCAGGATAAAACGAGAATTACCCCAGTCTAAATCAGCCTCTCATCCATTGTATTGCCCACTTAAAAAAAAACAAAAAAAAAAACCAAAAAAACCAACCAAACAAAAAACCCCCAAACAAACAAAACCCCCAACAAAAACAAGAAACCGAGTATAAACGTGCAAGAAAAAGGTTCTTCTCACACCACTTCTCATGCCAGGACCATTCCGGTTTCACACCAGACATAAATGTTAGATTGAGACACCAGTGAGATTTCACTGTCATTTCAATAAAAAACACCTTCAAGTCAGCCTCTCTAAAGGTGTGTGCATATCAGGACACACCTCTGTATAAAGTTCAAACATGATTTAAATATGTCATCCTACACCGACAAAGTCACATTAGAACAAATCTGAGCCTATTGTGACTGTCTGAGTCATACGAGTACATGGCAGATATTTTAACACCACTTTGATGGCTGACATAAGTAAGCCTAAATCTCCAGCGTACCATGATTTATATGACCACAACAGCTCTTCTCCTTCGCTTCCTAACTAATTTATCATATGGAACCAACTCGCAGATTTCCCTTGAAATGATACTAACGTGAAGGGAAATGAACAGGACTACAATGACCAGCGTACAGCAGCCTCCTGTCGAAGAACAAGCTGGAGCTGCCTGTAACAAACAGCCCAGGCTTAGAGCGAGGCAAGCCTCCTGACAGCCCTAGACGAAGGTCTGTGCCTGCAAAGGTCGTGGGTTTGAGAGTCTGCTACGGGCAAGGCAACACTGTGTGGGGCAGGCTGCAAGACGCTGTGAAAAAGGCCCAGAAGTACGGCAGCATTTTAAAAGGCACTGTGTTCCTGGCAAGTCACATGCTTTAAAACTGGGTGTAAATCATCGCAAACTTCAACTTTTGTTTCCACGGAACTTCTCTAATGTTTTTGGTTCCACACACAGGGCCCTGTTCAGCGTCTTGCTGCCATGGTGGTGTTTTTCTATCTTGACAATTCACTTCCGTGAGCAGGCATGTAGCCAACTCAAATGAGACTCAACGCAGTGAAAAGCCCTTCAGGTAAACAGTGTGATAAGCTAAACTGCAAAAACGAGACAATGTTTTTGGACTATGAGGCAGTTGCTATGGAGACGGTTGCTAATTAACTGCATTCAGCCAAGAGAACAAAGGGTTTAAGGGCAGACAGGACTCTGTATCTTAGAGTGAGCAATGCTTAATGTCTTATGCAATCTGCACATCTCTCATATCTGGAATACCTGAGCCTTTGCTTAGGTTGCAAAATACCTCAATGACAACAGGGTGGTTTACTCCTTTAAATTTGAACTAATTTTTAGGTAATTAATGACTTATCAGTATCTGAAAAACAAACAAAATCCGTACTTAAAAGTCACAGGTATCATGAATCAATGCATCAAGTCAGGACTGTATTAAACAGATATGTTTTATGTTCACTCAGAGTTACTGTTTTCACAGAGGGTTTGCATGGCAAGGTTTTGGTAGTGAGGGGCTGCAGGGGTGGCTTCTGTGAGAAGCTGCCAGAAACTTCTCATGTCCGACAGAGCCAGTGCCAGTCGGCTCCAAGACAGATCCGCTGCTGGCCAAGGCTGATTCCATCAGTGACAATGGTAGTGCCTCTGGGATAACACATTTAGGAGGGAGGGAAAAAACCTGGGCAGCTGTAGCCAAAGAGGAGTGAGAATATGTGAGAGGAACAGCCCCGCAGACAGCCAGGTCAATGCAGAACGAGGAGGAGGAGGAGGTGCTCCAGGTTCTGGAGCAGTTCTGGAAGAACTGCAGCCCCTGGGGAAGGACTCACACTGGAAAAGTTCATGGATAATTGTATCCCATGGGAGGGACCCCATGCTGGAGCACAGGAAGAGTGTGAGGAGTCCTCCCACTGAGGAGGAAAGAGAAGCAGAGGCAATGTGTGATGAACTGCAACTCCTATTCCCCATCTCCCTGCACCACTGAGGGGGAGGAAGTAGAGAAATTGGGAGCAATTTTAAAACAATTAATTCTTCAATTCATTCTTAAATGAAGTTCCTAAAAATACACCCTGGACCTAAATACTGCATTTAAATCAAAATTGGCTATTCTGAACAGATATTGAATCACATTATTTTAAAGGGCTCATGTTGTGGTTGAGTTTTGTATTATGATTCTTTACTATTTCTACCACACCCTGTAGGCCTGCAGCACTCCAGTAAGCACAGACTTGTCAGAGGTGACATAAATCCCAGAGCAGCATATTTCCAGCTTACAGAATCCCAGTGTGTTCCTGAGGAAACCGCCTGTGCTCACAGCATCCCCCTGCAGCCCCAAGGGCCACGACCCTCCCCGAGACCCACTGACCCTGTTTGGGAGGCAAGACCTGCACAGGCTGTGCTTGGGCCAGACCAGGCACCTCCATACAGCACGTGGGCACATCCCAACTCACTCTGCAGAAGTTGACCTCCTTTCCTAAGTGAAAGCTGAGAAAACCAGTAAAGAGCCAGTTGCTCACTAGGAAGACCCTTCCTTTAGAGATGAAAAGCCAATGGATAAAATACATCTGTGCCAACACAAGATTTCTTTAGGTCTGGATAAATAAGGCAATATTTTTCCTTTTTAAATCATTAAACATACGATTTAAATAAAAACAAAACTGGGGATTTTTTTTTTTAACATGATTTAGGTACTGTTGGGATTTAAAGGGTCATAATCAATTTTGAAGTTAAGCCCTTACAAAGGGGAATGGGATGAGTTCACACCTCATATGAGGGTATTACTTCAGCAAAGCTTGCTGCACACTGAACAAGCAGTATATTAATTTACTACAAGAAGGCCTAAGGTTTGGGGTTTTTTTGACATTTTAAATTACGAGGCATCTGCAAACAGATCCTAAATCTGAATTGCACATGGATTTTCCACACCAGCCAATTCAGATTGCCCCTAGACATCCCCTCCAGCATTAATCACTCACCCACACTACTGTAGTTCATATTTCTTTTACAGACACAGAGGTCTGCAAAATTCTTTAACTCTAGCCTAGAAAACAGGAATTATTGCTTATGTGGCAAACTAAGTTTTAAACATAAGGGACCCAATTCTGCCTTCAGTTACACTGCCATAAATCTTTAACAATTCCATTAGATTTATAACAGTGTAACTGAGGAGGAAATTGAGCCCAAGATATTTTCTAAATCGGTAATTAAATAGCAGAATTTAAGTTTGGCACAGAGTAAAGACCTCTTAGATTACGTCTTTGGATAAGGCTACATACTTTTTTGTTCCTTGAATAATGATGTTACGAACAAATTAAATCATCTTATTTTCAGCAGCTTCTCTATTACTCTGTGGAAGGACCACATCATCTCATGGAGCATCAATATGGGGCTAAATATCGCCTCACTCTCCCATCCATTTTTTCCTCTCTTCTCCATATAAATATTAGACTCCTTATAGCTCTCCGTTATTTGTACACAGTATAAAGCACCTCGAGGACATTTTCTTGTTTGGTTTCAAGGAACTACTATATTAAGCAAATGGCTAAGAGTAATAAAATGGCATTTAGTCAACTGCCCTATCAGAGGAGAAAGGCATCCTGTGGTCACAGTATGCAGAGGCTGTCCTTTTCAGCAGATGCAGCCTGCTCTCCCCACACACAGGATGTGGTGCAGCAACATGGTTTTGCCACAGCTGCCCTGAGCTCCCCAAGGGTCACTGGATAAGCTGTGAAAGGGCCTCCTTCAGCATTAAAACTTAGATGGCACTGTGGGGGAAGAGGCCTCAATTCCCAGCCCTTGATGACATCAGACAAGTTATTTAGTCTCTCTAGACTTTTTTTCTTCATTGGGCAAAGGCAACTTGTAAAATTTCCTGTCTAGTAATTTTAATAGAAGTGGTTTTTTTTTTTTTTATGGGCTATTTTACCTCATTTTTATTTCTGCTCAGCATTTCCAGTTCTAATGCATCTTTCCTATTACCTCCTACTTTGCTAGCCTCATACTCCAGAGTCCACGCTGTCCCCAGCTCTGTGTGTGTCACCCTCACAGAGGTCAGTGGGAGGCCGAAACCTGGGACAACTGCTACCAAATGGGGGCTGAGAGAGATCAACAGCCTTTGGGGCAGGCAGGCCAAAGGGCTTTCTGAACTGTCCCACCTGTTAATGACACTCCTCTGGACACCCAGCTATGTAGCTCCAATAGTCTCTTTTCCCTGCCTCGCAGGATGGAAAATTCTGCGGGCGGCTCCTCCGTACACGATCCCTTACAGTAATTCTCCCAACCTCTGGTGATTGGGCCTCCTACAGCTAAAAATACACCATGCAGCCTAAATATGTAACAGACAATATATGCCTGCATACCTCACCTATCTAAATATATGCTTACATACCTATCTAATAACGACTACAAATATGAATCATACTGTATCTTTACAGATTGCTTTCACAGCAGGTTGCATTCAGTTGCCAAAGCAAAGAAGGAAGGTCCCGATCAAGAGGTAGCCAGTTTGTTGTGTACAAACCTCTTTATTGAGGTCTCCTAAGGACACTTGAATTGGCTTGAAAACACTTCACACAAACACACGTATTTGCACACATGTGTATGTGCATACATGTATGTAGCTATTAGTAAACATTTACTTCACCATTAACTGTACTAAAAGTTTTATTGCCAACAGTCTATCCAAGGAGGAACTACACAAATGAAAATGCATTTCTTGTTCAAAGAAGCAAATGCTGAAGTTACCGGACCACATGAAGGCACCTGTTAAAATGATACAAAGGCTACTTTCACTATGTAAAATTATTAGTTGCCAACTACACCCATAAACACAGTAATCCTGCTGTCCCCAAATCCCTGGAATTGGAGCTACTTGGGCTAATACTTTCTTTTTCCCGATGTTTAAGACAGTAGTGTTACCCCCTAGTTTAGGGGTAAAACTGATGCTGAATTCAAGTGGCCAAAGATGCATTTTTCATCTGTGTTCCCTACTCACTTGCATTGCAGGTATGGCATATAAGGCTATTTAAACAGTGATTTCTATTTAATTAATGCTTTTCTTTTCCATGCTAACCAAACACCAGTTGATGTTAAGGTAGAAGAAAGCAAAAGCGAAGCAGCTTCAGGCAAATAAGGTTGAGCTGTTTTAGCTTTGCTGCAGTGATGAGGCATACTGAAAACTTACGCCAATTCAGCATAATCTACGTCTTCTACTTCCACACAGATTACTGGAATATGCTCCCTAACACCTCCAGGCATGTATTCTGTGCCACTGCACCCAAAGCCATCAGACATCAAGTCTGATACGTTTGCCTACAGACAGACCGGGATTCAGCCCAAGCCAAATCCGTCACTGCCTGTTGGATCTCCTGTGTATCCCCTCCAAGGAGGGCAACCCAACCAGGAATTGGGATGATGATCGGATCTCTTTTTGGATGGTTCATACACACGGTAACCTCTGGCAAGCTTACTGCCCCCTTCAAGATACAAAGGAGATCTCAATAAAAGCATGAAATCTACCTACATCCAGAAAATCCTCAGGAGGCTTGACCCAGCTGGAGGTGGCTGCTGTAGGAAGGCTGTAATTAAAGAGTTATGACAGTGATGCTGACTTCTCACACCAGAGAATGTGTGTGTTGATCACAGTTTCTGTTAATGGTGTTTGAGTCCTCTGTAGGTAAAATTATAATGGTGTTTTCCCATCAGCTCCTGCAGTGTGCTATGCTTTTGCAGGGTTCCAATTCAGTCATGAATTTGGGATGCTTTCTTGTCCCTTTTACAATAGGTCCAACAAGCCATGCCACTTCTCTATGTTTAAAAGAGCATTCACGAAATGGAATTAGCACATTTAAGTCCACGATTCATATTATTTTTGCTTAGAAAAACATGTTCCTTAATCATACAATGTAAACACTGAGTATGCCTAGAAAAAAAAACACAGAAAAAATTCAGAGGAACCTTTTGCTAGTAGCTAAACCATTACTCCTACTGAAAGTCTGTAAACTGTTAATCCACTAGTGTCCAATTCCTTAAACTTAAATTACAGACTTAAATCATCTGGAAGCCTAGAGCCTGGAGTGTTTCTCTCTGATGTTCCAGACCAAGTGCCTCACATGAAATTGCTTGTAGGATAGGAAAATATTCATACAATGGTATTACTGCAACTTAGTGGGGGCATCACAAAACAAAACCAAAAACAAAAACAAACAACAACAAAAAAATCCTGAATGCATCTGTGAGGAAATCCCTGAAAGACACATTTAAGATACATATTAATTTTTAAAAGTATGGCCCTCAGGGAATTGTGTAAGACTCATGTCACAACAACCACAGCATTTACTCTACAACAGTTAGCCCGGGCTCACTCCTGTGAGGTGTGGGGTGAGATACCAACCTACTTCTCAGGACACTGCATGTGCCCAGAAAACCAAAGGTGCTGTAAAATTTTGCTGTCTTCCCATTACTCCTTTGTTCCCCATCGTGTTATTTGTTGTCACACCCACACTGAGAAAATCCACTAAGGGAGCAGGGGGAGCATTAGGATGAAGTTTCCCTCCTAACATGGTTCAGATGTCTGGTTTTCACCACTCATCTCACTGAAGCCCCTACTCTGACTCGAACTGACTCCCAGTTTCAGGCTCTTAGAGGCTGGTGCAAGCCATGGTGAGGGTGGTGATGCCGGCGGTTAAAGGGTCAATTTTTGCACTGCCCAAGTCTCTCTCTTTACCAAATGACAATTTCTGTTTTCTTACCTCTTCTGCCTCCATAAGGATGCCAAAAACAAGAGCGCCAACACGAATATAATTTACCTTCTGCATCCCCACACAAGCACTTTCCTGAGGATGTGGGTCAGTGGTCTGCTGCCAAGATTGTGTGAGAGAACTCTGCCGGTATTTTGGAGTGGAGACACTTCCACCATAATCTCATACTGGTCTCATGAAGAGGAATTCAAACCTGACAGCCCACCATAACCCCCAAGAGAACGTGCGCCTCACTTGTCTAACTCAAGTTGTTCCCAGGTTGTCTGAATCAGAAGGTGTTTGCCCTAACATGCTTCTAGGAGGAATCCCAGTTCTACAGGGAATGAGATCAACTACATAAGTCCATTTTCTTTTATGCTATCTAAACTTGCAGGGTATTCAATTATCTTGATCTCTCAGTACTGTGCAACCAACTAACACACTACATCAGCCTGATCAAGACTGTTTTAACTACCTCCTAGTGCGACAACTCTATTTCTTAAGGCTGCAAAACCATGCCTTCTGCAATTACAGGATCACAAGTTCATCTTGAGAAACCAGTGCTGGAAGAAAAACAAGCTAATATAAATCACACTAGACAACAATCACCTAAATGTATCCTGGATGTTCCAGTGAGGTTGCATCACTTCAGTGTTCTCATCCTAACACGTGTCAGTTCTAAAGAAGAATATTACTAAAGGAACAATATCATAAAGGAGAAACACCCTCTTGCTCTGTATGGCCATTTGAAAAGGATTAGCCATTAAATGACTCTGAAGTGGTCAAATGCCTGATCAGAACCTGCCCTGGTAGCCTCCACTTGGTTAGCCAAGAACTGATGTTGCTAGTAACTCCTCCGTGCAAGGGTGCCTATTAAACACTGGAACACCTGGACAGCAGCCACACTATTTTCTTGGCACTGTTTCCCACAAACAACTTTCTATGAGTTCTCCTTTATGGAGATGACTGAAGAGAACATGTTTAGTAGAGAGAGGACACAGCTGAAGTGCTAAAAATCACTTTCAAAGGATTCGCTGCTCTTTCTGATGCATAATTTTTCAACAAAACCTTCTAATACATTTTCCCAATTCCTTTGGAATACATCATCCTCCTAACCCAACACAGCCAAATAGAAATTCGGTTGCTGTGCCATGTACGAGCTTTCACAACATTATTGACACTTTCAAGTGTGGTGTTTTCCCACAGCCTGCTCTTTTCTGCCTGCTCCCCTGGTAGGAGCTGATGCCCTTATCACACACAGCTCTCAATGTCCCACTTAGATTTTCTCTTGAGGATGACAGGTTCTGACAGAGGGATAAAAAGAAAAAACTATCTTGTGAAGACTCTGCCACTTTATCTCAAACCACTGAACAATTTACTCTTGAAAGCCCAAGCAGAAAGATGAAACCCTGTTCCCCCACATTTCAGAGATCCTCGACAACAAGCAAGGCCAATAAGCCCTCGCTTCCATTGACAGCAGCGCCTGTTGCTCAGCTCACAAAACCAGACTGCCTCCCTGCAAGCACAGCGTGCTGATCCTGCGAGAACGTTCACAGGCAGGTTCGCCCTTCGTCCAAGTACCTTCAGCAGTAACTTTTCAAGCAGGCACCACGTCCCTGGCCCTTGGTCCCCTGCCCTGCTGGCCGGTGGCTCGGCACAGGCGTGCACAGCCCGGCGTCACGCGTGCGCCCTGCCGGGACGCAGCGCGGCCTTGGCGAGAATGTCTCCAGACAGATTTGTTTACAACCTAAGAAACCCGAACAGCAACTTTCATAATAGGAGTCCCATCTCCAGTGCTGTGAGACCAAAAGGGAAAGAAAAAAAAAAAAAAAGAAAAAAAAAAGGAGGAAAAAAAAAATACAGGAGCGTATCTTTGTACAGTGATTGCAGTAACAGATGAATAAACACGCAACCTGATACTGCACATCTGGTATTTCATCACTCCAAATACCTTATTCACATTCAAATATATTTAATACTGTGGAGAGTTTATAAGGTAGCAACGGCTTTATAGAGGCAGTAACTTGCATGGAACTTTTAAAATTAAAAGCAGTAGTAAAAGTAATTTATACCATGTTACTGTATTCTTCATAAAGCTATTTACCTTGCAGTTTCCCATTAGAAACCCGGAAAAACACCAAATAATAGCAGTTAGCTACAGAATCACACAAGCCTACAGAATAGGATTTCTTTTGTCAGTGTACTAGTTCAAAGTTCAATTTTAATATTCAGGTTATACGAGGTGCTTTGGAAATGAAGACTATTATTGCTCATCATGCAAAAATTCTATTATCTGAGATGAAATTTTTATGAAAGTATCATTTTCCCTTTACTGTCATGGCAGTGCATAGCAGGAGATTTTACGTATAACCTAATAAACACATACAACAGTTCTGAAAGGCTGCTATACACCTCCTCATGTTAATTAGTACTCGTTCTTCTCTGTAAAACAACTAAAGATGCCACAAAACTTGCTTTTTAAATAATCACTACATGCTTTTAAGCAGTTTCGTTGCAGAGACAAATACTTCCCATGCAAATTTATAACTGAAGAGCTGTTTACAGGTCTCAAAATTTAAAATCAAATTATGTTCACGTCTTAAAGGCAAAAGCCACCTTTGCTACCTTGAGGCTAAGTTAGCAGTGCTGATAGCAACATGCCTGCAGGTATATTACACTCGCTAGCAGCTTATGGCACTTTGGCATTGTCCCTAGAACTGCACTAAAGTTACTTCTCTCTATAGCTAAAATTAAAAAAAAAAAAAAAAAAAAGATGAAAATGTGCACTCAGGGCCAAATCCATCCTTGTGGTAATTCCACTGACTTCAGTGTTACACCAGGGATAACAGTA
This sequence comes from Oxyruncus cristatus, assembly GCA_013399855.1. NCBI lineage: Eukaryota > Metazoa > Chordata > Aves > Passeriformes > Cotingidae > Oxyruncus > Oxyruncus cristatus. The sequence continues at coordinate 856,109 of VXAY01000700.1, read as the reverse complement.
GGGCTGCGTTTCACAGCAGCTTTCATTCTTGTAATCTTTTCCAAAACACTCTCCCAGGAGCAAAGACAAGCACAGACAAATATCCTGCCAATATGTGAGTTCACAGGAATTGCTACAAGCAACCAAACTGTCAGCAGTAAAAGACCAACAATCAGAACAAAGTACAAATACAGGACAGCCAATGCCCTCTAACGGGCTTCAGTTTTACTATGTGCTGGATAAACAAGGACATGGACATTCATGGGAATGGATCTCTGTTCCTCTATCCTCCTTCAAGCCTTCATATTTATACCATCCTCACCTTTCTTTAATTTTATCTACTTATAGTCAGTACCGCCCTAGGAGCAAAAACAACACTGTAAGACCTTCAGAACCACATGCACAAGGGGAAGAGGAAAAGAAATGATGGACAGTGCTTTCCTGCAGAAAGCTTACCCCTGTTCCCTTGGCCTTGCCGTGCATTCCCTCTCTCTCAAGAATTTCCAAACTACACTTCCTGGAATTTGCCCATCTGAACCAAAACAAGTGTCTTTGCTTCTTAGCCAACCATTTCCTATTAATTTAAAAACAAGAGTTTCATTAAGCTTTCATTTTCACTTCTGAGGGTTTCCTCCAGGAGCCACAACCCTGGGCCAGCAGCAGCCTGAACCGCTCCTGGTCTTGCACAGGAGCATTTATAGCTTTGCCTTTATAGCCTGAGGATGCCCTAAGGCAAAAAAAAAAAAAAGTCAAGACATCCTCTCTCCCTTCCCAGCCATGGGGCCCTGCAACCCTTTTCTGTGAGTATAGGATCAGAAGTCTTTTGTTCTCACTATCCTCTTGTGCCTTAAGTTACTTTTTTGGGAAGATAAGGGGAGAAGAAAACACCCTCTCGTTCCCTTCTCTCCTTCATCCGAGATCTCAGCTGCAGAGGAACAGCTGAAGTGACTGAGGCTGCCCAGAGAGGCCACAGATGTCCCTCAGTACCACTGGGACACGCTGCTCCTGCCCAGGTGGCACCACGGGCAGGCATCCCTCAGCCGCCCCCAACCCCCAGATTTCATGCCCCCCAGTCCTCCTTGAGCAATCCACCAGGTCCCTCTGAGCCAGCTGACCAAGAGTCTGTACACAGAGCTCTTAGAAATGCCAGTTTAAGGGTGGGTTTAGACCACCACAAAGAACAGTGAAGTAACTCTGGCTTCTGCTTACATGAATGTCGCAAAACTCTCATTAAATCAAAGGCAGAGACTTAAAAATATTTCTTCAAGCAAAATCCCTGCTCTTCTCAAAGTCTCCCTCCAAAGATCAAAAACTACAATTGCTTAACTTAATCCACACAGAGTGATCATTCTATTTGCCTCTATAAAAATCATATTTGTTCTTGTGCCTATATCTAAAGGTAATTTCAGTTAGAAAATGAAATGGTGCTCTCTTGACCTTTTGTCTTACAAGGTTCATGAATTACTGACACATTACAATATTCCCCAACACGATGGAAGCTTAGAGATATTGCAATGTCTCTCTTGTAAGTGAAATAAACTTGGTATGCCACTAAAAGGCATTAAATTATTTTCATTATGCCACACAGAATCTAAAACACTTACAACTGTTTTGATTTCAAAATCCTTTGAGAACAATTATGCTCTCAGGGCCATAAGACTCTATTAGAAAGTCCTCAGAAACCTAGCATGGTTTCAATAAATCCTCAAACACTACGGAGCAGTTACTCAGCTTGAAGAATGAAAACATGAGTTCATCCACTGCAAAGTCAGGATGTAAATTCTCACAGAGTACCCTTGCACTTCCTAACACATTTTTTTTTTTCCTCAATCAGGGCAATGCTTTAAGTCAAGTTTTCAGCATCAAGCACACATAGATCCTTTTCTGATTGGAAATAAACTATATTTGATTTAGGATTAGTATAACTATGACATGTGTGTATGCTTATGGTACTACTAGCTACCAGTATTAATCAGCAATTAGATATGCACAAATAGCTTTATACATATATAATCGAACAAGTCTTAACATTCAGGATTAGAGAACCATCAAATGAAATCAGTGATTGTCAAAATGAATGGATAAATATGTTAATTTCTTTAATTTATAGAACGGCACAAAAAATGCTTCAGAACACCAAAAATCAGATTTCAGGGGTGACTAGTGTGGTTGAAGGCATCCTGATGAAAAAAAATGCAGCCACAGTTATTTTGGCTGATGAGGCTGTTCAAGCCTAAGTAGAGCTTTTGAGCATAAATACACAATAAGCTTGTTTGTATATACGTGCTTATGTACTCCTAGAAGGAGCACAACCTTTTAATTAGGCAAATCATCTCCCCTTTCCAAAGGAAAATAACAGCATCGAAATGCAATCAAAACAGGCGGAAACGGGCGAGAAGGAGAGGACAAGAGAGATTAAATTCCCTTGGGCAGGGGGAGAACGGGAGGGCGGGAGAAGGGGGGGAGGGAAAAAAAAAAAAGCAAACACCCAGGCAGGAAACCAGGCCCCGGCAACTTTCTGCCAAGGGCAGCTGAGATGCTTCATCCCAACCCTCTTTTCTTTCCAGACGCGACTGTTCGGTGTGGCCGCCGGGGTCACACGGCAGCTGCGGAGGGGGCCGGGGGGCCGGGTCCCGGCGGCAGCAGCAGCAGCAGAGTCCCTGTTTCCATGACCTCAGGCAGGGGGGGCACAGCTGGTGGCAGCTGCAGCACCATCTGCTCGGGGCTGGGCCCCCGCCCCTGCCTGGGGCTGCCCGGCCAGGTACGGCGACAGCCAGTGCTGGAGTGTCCCCAGGGCACAGCCACCCACGGCACGGGCACCCCGGGGAGCGGCCTCTGCCGGCCCCGAAGGGGGGTTTGCTAAACGGAAAAGGAGGAACGGGAGCGGGGCGAAGGCCACGGAGTCCCCGGTGGTGCGTGCAGATGTCAGTGTCCCCCCGCGGAGCCTGCATTTACGGCACCATGTCAGCACGCCATCGGATCTGCAGCACTTCGCACGGAGGGAAGGGGAAAGGGGGGAAAAAAAAAAAAGGAAAAGAGATGCAAAGGCACCCCTAACTTTCTTCGTTCATCGAGAGGCTTCCGAACGCAACAAGAACTTTATGGCTTTGCAATTCGGTATTGCATAATCTGCCACACCACCACAGAGACAGCGCTTCTCGTTTCACTGTCTTCACCATTTATTGACAAATAAAAGAAAATGCTCACTTTTTCTATGCCCAAGGAGTGACACATTTAGAAGTTTCTTTTAAACATTCACATTCAGGCACAGCACAGCCCTTGTTAGAGGCACAATTCTGTATCGATATTGCTTCCTAGTGCCAGTGGCGAAGGAACTGGCTCACACAGTCCTGACCACCACATCAGCCCAGCTGAGCTCCGTCAGCTTCACAGGTTTCTTTCAAATTTACTCCAGAAGTACCAAAATCAGAACTGGGAATTTTGTGTGAAGACAAGCTGGACTTTACAGTTCTCAATGGCACAATTATTTCCAAAGGCTAAAATGTGTACCACTTACCATACATTTTGCCTTCATCTGATAAGATGATTTTCCTCCTCCCACATGGTGGATAGATAGCTAGAGCCTCCTGAAAGCTCTGTTCAATGTCAGGGCTCCAGACACCTTCTGCATCATTGTCAATAGGTTTATCTGCAGAATCACTCATTCTTTCAATATCTTCGGCAGGACTCTCGCTGCCGCTCCAGCTGCTGGGCTCAATGGTGATGGCTGGGGTCTCCAAGCCTAAGCCTGGAGTCTTCAAGGAAATAAACCTGCAAAACAAACAAACAAACAACCCCAAAAGGCATTAAAGACATGGAACTCCAGGCGAACATTTCTGTCTACTTCTGATGCTACGTTAACTGCAGTTGAGCAGGAACGGCCGAGCATGAGACGCACCCAGGAAAAGTGAAAAAATAATAACCATTGTACCTCAAATGAGCACAGGTGGAGCAATAAGGCTGTCAGAAGGGGAACTCTACCACATTTTCTCTGTGCAATTACATGAAGGCATAGAGCATCAGGTTATTTTTCACAGATAGACAAAGTGGCTCCTAGTACTTGGAAAAACTCTCCAGCCACATTTCATCTGGCTGAAGACTGGCACCCTTAAAACAACGAGCCAGACCCTCAGGCAGGGGTAAATCAGTGTACTTCCACTGGTTGGAAGGGAAGCACACCAATTTATGCCACAGTGACCAGCAGAGCCTAAACCCACTTGAACCTAAAAACAAAAGCAAAAACTACTGTTCACATTCATCTGGATGTCAGTGGAGTAAATGGAATTACACTAGTGATGACACAGCTCAATGCAATTAAGTGGAAAAGGCTGTAATTTTCAGATCTTACCCAAATAAATAATACAATAAGAAGCTGAGCTACATACAAGAAGAAATTTTTTAAATGATAGTATCAGAGAAAGGAATTACAAGAAAAGATATATGCTTTGCTTGATTTAAAAGGTCTCTGTCACAGAACCATAGCAGAACTAAAATTACAAGCTTCAAGTTGCTGAATCAATTTAATAAGAAATAATTTAATATAGCTGCACCTGCTCACACCAGCAGAGCTACAGATCTGTCAGTGTTCCTTTTATATTTTTGAGAGAAATACAACTCTGCTATAAAGACTTGCTCCAGGCAAAAAAGCTGCTATACCAGACCACATTCACCTCTGGTGTAATTCTTCGGGAAGTCAGTGAAATAACACCAGGAACAGATTTGGCTCAACATGTCTAGGCATAATGCAGTTTTATTTTGAAAAACGAAGAAGTTTGGTGACTCTAACTGATCTAAGTGGATGGGAGTGTTCAAACATGCACACACGAGCTGCAAACGCACTTAAAAATCCAGTTTGCGGCGTAAACACTCAAAATCCCTAAACTATAACGTTTTTACTCTGCTGGGGCAGAAGAGAGGGGCTTCCCTTTCTGCACACCTCCATCCTCATGCTGATACACCTCTCACTGGGGTCTCACAGGACGCCCATAAAACAACAGGTGAAAAGTGGCACGGCGGCATTCACCCCACGGAGAAGGAAGGGGAGGTTGTACATGGCACCTCTGATGAAACACCTTTGGGCTGGAGAACTCCCTGAAAGGGGAAATCTTTTCAGCAGCCCTCACCCGAACTCACCAATCAACCAATCGCTAGAGATAACCAGAACCTGACAGTCCGGTATCCCTCGGAGGCTACGGTGTCTTGCAAAAAAACCCAGAGCTGAAACTGGGGAAACAGGGAGCAGCCTCTCAGTCTCACTGACCAACATTACCAGTCTGACATCCAAAGTATGGGGTATTTCCACTTCTCCAGGCTCTAAGAGGAGCTCGCTCGGAGGGATCAGCACATGTGAAATGGACTCCCGAGAACTTGATTTCCCTTTGCTTGAATGTCTGTTTCTATAAACGAGGCATTTCTTAACTTCACATTGGTTTGAACATTTCAGCACAGCAATCGCCAGGCTCATCACTGCCTCAAACGCCTTTTAATAACTGATAATGAGGGACCAGATGGATTCACAGGGAACCACACACAAATGGTAAGTGGGTGAGAAGTCTGGCCAAATGCACCACTTATTGTCTGGGAAATCCAGAATGTACGAAATTTTTAAATTCTCATCACATAAAGGGAGGTGTAAACCTTGGTAAAATAGTGAAACACACCATCCTTCCTAGTCCTCAGAAGGCTGAAGGGTTGATGCAACCCCTGCAAGAGTTGAATCTTGTATGTAAGATTTAGCCAAAGCACAAACACAGCAATGCTGGGAAAGCACTGACAAGAAACAATCATATCCACTTAAGCCTTCACGTACAGGAGGAATTTTAGGTAAATGAGAGGCAATTAAATGTTAACGGGGATAATTAGGGAGGTTTCAGTTTTATTGCCATAGTGCAGGGGAAAATGGCTACTGGAGGATTCATTGACTTCACATGATTTAGGCCATGACTGAGCATTTCACCAGAAGACAGCACCAAGTGGGACTGTTTACTGGGTCTGTTCTTCAAAGGTGACTACAGGAGGAAATCCTTTCCCCTGTAGTCATCCGATCCCAGGCCTGACAGGCACAGCCACGGGCAGCTTTTGCTCAGCCCAACCACCCTCTGCTTACCAAATCTGTCACAGTCATAGCCTCAAGTCTTATTATCGCCCTATAAACCAGCCCTTGTTATTACATTATGCTGAAATAATTAAAATGCACAGTGAGGCTCTAAAGTAATTAATGTTACTTGATATTCATGTTATATCTTGCATTGTGTTTACTGGTGAATTTTCACTAAGGTGCTATCTCCCTTCCCATTCCTTTTTACATACTTGGATATCATCTTGAGGCATTAGTAGCTACTATTCCAGCCTCTAAAGTGCAAGACAACCAAGTGTTTCTTCCAGAACATCTGTACAACTGGGGCAGGGAGCAACCTGCTGGAAGAAAACCTCTCATACTAAAGGTTATTTTCAGTGATTTCTATTTTGGTGAATGCTGACACTGCAGATCAATCTAGAGGACCAAGGAGAAAAAAACCCTTGTATTACAACTGCTAAATGACTCCCTCTTATTTCAGGAAAATGATGAGCTATCTCGGTTAATCACTTCCAGCTCACCTCTGCATATCAAAAGGCAATTCCACCTCCTTCTTAGCTTGAATTCTAAGGACCCAACTGTGATGAAAAATTTCAGACCTATTATGCTGAAGTTCTACATGATTATCAGAAATAATACTACAAGCTGTCAACAGATGAGCTTTGTTTCACATTTCTGAGGAGCTATGAATCTCATGTGAAACATGCGAATTTACAATCCAATTTAAATTTATAATTTTTTTTTAAAAAGTGAGCCTTCTTTATATTAGCAAACTCCAAATCTTGCAATACCAACTTTCAGCAGGTAAAGAGTTAAGCTCCTGTGGGGTGATTAACCCCACCTCCCTTCACCAAAATCAGAGCTTGTACACATGACAGATCATTCTAGGATTATTTAAAGCACACTACTGCAGTTTAGGAGATCTCTCACCAGAGTTTTCCTTCTAACACCAATCTTAAATATTTCAAGACAGTTTCTCCTGTGCATAAAACTCCTTTACCTTCAAACCCAAATGCATCCTTCCCGCATTTGCTTTCCATTCTCTCCAGTTAAGTCAGTTCTAAGTGTATCTGGTTTTGTTGTGAGGTTATTAAGAAACTTTTTCTCTGCATGATGGAGGTATGTCCCCCTCACACTCCAAACAACACAGTGTTACATTTAGAAATGGAGAAATCAGTAGGGGCAGTAATGGATTTTATAAACAGGTTTTATAACCAAGCCATTCAAGACAGCTTGATGAGCTACAAGATAGGACTTACTATATTCCCTCGGTAGAGTAACTTGAAAAGTTACTTTAAAAATGCAGAGAAACAAGACTAGCTGTTGTCAGAGCTGATCAAACCACTGTATTTAACGAAAACCAAATGACAGTCCGCAACTTCTTATCAAGGGAATGGTTTCTTTACTCGCACAGAACATTCTCTTATGCCTTCACTTTATGAGCAATGCAAACCTGGACTTGCCCAGAAAGCTGCTGCTCACAGACCAACAACTGAGATCAATAGTTCCTCACAGGAGCGTAGGACAAGTGCAGATTTAAGGCCTTGATATGTTTCATACCCTTCAGTATTTGCACAATGAACTAACATGAAAACACTGTCTTTCAAAAGTCATTAGAGCCAAATCTCATTTCACAATGTCTTCACAATGTTAAACCATTTTCTCTGTTTGTTTAATTCATTTACTTTCTTGAATTTCAGTGTACAGGTGCCAAATGGAGCCTTCACTGTGGTATCACATAACCACTGGAAGAGGATTAATACTCTGCAGATATTGGTGCAGGAACACGAGAATGACTGAAAACATGCCATGATTCTGAGACATGTCTGAGAAAGAAAACATTATGGTGCCCAAGTCTTCTAAACCACGTCTGCTTGAAGGGGATGAAGTGCAGGCATGTTTGAGACAATCTACAATGGATTTGCAGGTGAGAAAGCACCAGTGTTGGTATCCACACTGATCTTCTGGCTATGAATAGCTGCAGATGGCTACCAAATCATTCTTTCAACCAGACCAATATTCCTTAAACCTGTGTTCCAGAAAAACTTTAATTCTTGAGGTAGAGATTTTGAGCGCTGAAGGGGTAAATTACACTTTTAATAATACGTTTTATTTTAAATTTGTGAACAAACTCAGCTTCAGTTATTTAAAAACAATGGGATCGGGAATTCAACAAGCTTTTTATAAACATCAAGACGATAATGAGCAGATGAGTAAAAACCAACTAAATCTAAATTTGCAGATGGCAAATTTTCTCTGAAGGCTTGAAATGTTGCAGGCCCATGGGATTTTCCTTTTGCTTTGTTCAGCAGTGCAAATCCACAGCTGGAGTGCTAAAGCTCTGGAGAGAATCCAGAGGAAGAAAGTTATCAGATCTAGAAAACATGACCTACCAAGAAAGGAATTAGGTTTGTTTAAATTTAGAGAAGACTGATGTGAGAAGATAACCACTTTCAAATAAGGAAAAGGTGAAAGCAAAGCAGAGAAGCAACTCTTGGCCATTTCTACCAAGGATAGGACGTGAAGCAAAGAACTTAAGTTGCAGCAAGAGAACTGTAGGTTGGTCACTTGGGAGACTGTTCTGACCCTACCAAGTCACACCCTGGAAGCATCTGACGGCACTGGGGAACTGCTGGAGACGAGAGGTTGTACAGAGAAGGTGACACAAATGTTTCCCAGGATCAATGCTCAGCCCTGTCTGAGGTAGAGAAAAGAACTACATGATGCCATGAGACTCAGCCCCAAGAGGAGGAAACCTGCGCTCGGAGCACATCCTTGACTAGGTATGGGGGAATCCAGATGCCCAAGAGACTTCACACATGTCCTAGTGACCAGACAGCTCTGCCAGCTGCAGGGCAGGAATACAGGCAAAACCAGGCTTCCTTCTGCAAGTGCCTGTGGAGCTCCACACCTTCACCCTGCACAGTCTCCTGGCACAGGAGCTGGGCATCCTGCTGCATGAGCATCCCTGGCAAAAGCCACCTCTGAAGTAGCTCAGCAAGGCGGCCAGGATGGGGGAAGACCAAACCACCAGGCTGGGGAGGAAAGAAGGCTCCATCTCCTGCTGGTGCTCTCCACGGGAGTTCTGGGAGATGAAGCTGCCTCATCCCCAGCCACCCTGTGCTTCCAGATATCTGTTGAACTGCCCAACTCTTGCCCTCACATCCAGATTTCTCAAGCTCTTTCTGCCTTGATTAAATTAAACATGGAACTAGTGGAAAGCTTGAATTTTACTAGGGATTTATGTTTCTATGTTGCCAGTTAAAGTATCTTAAAAGTGTTTATGCAAGTCAAGCATATAAAAAAAATTACTCCTTTATTTGAAAAGAAATTCACGCTGTGGATTTTCTAGCTGTGATGAGTAAGTATGTATGGATTTTTCTGATTCATTGAGGTATTCTTCAGGCATTACTTTCAGGAAAACACTATATATATTCAAGCCATTCTATATATAATTTCTTTTCATGAGGAAAGGATATAACACAGTATGAAGAATAAAAATGTAAATAATTTACAGAGCATCCAGTGGTGAAATCATTAGATTAAAATGACTTTATATTGTATTTTTATTACAAGTTCTACTTTGCAGCAATTATTCCCTCTAAGAAGAAAGAGGACCAGGAGACAGAAGCAGCCCATTTCTGGGATAAAGTTTTCCTTTAAAACTCAGTCAGACTAATTCAGCCATTCCCATTTGCCACCGAAATGAAATAAAACAAGTTTGATTGCATGAACACTTCAGGAAGAAGTTCTGATGCTGTGCTTTTTCGGTGATCAAACAGTTGCGTGCAATGTACTTTCTGTCGTTCATATAAACTACCTTTGCTGCCCTGAGATAGAAGTTACCATTTCTTTCTTGGGATTCAAGCTATCTATTAACTGCAAGCTACCTATTTCAGATTTGTCTTTGGGATCTGTGCAGGAATAACACCATCGGTTCAGCTGCAGCTACAGAACACCTGTGCGTAGCACGTGATGCTTTTTTCTGCAGCGAGTGCATTATGCAGTGAATTCAGGCACACTTTCTTCTCCTCAACTACCGCGCTCAGGGTAAACATAAAAGTAGTAGGAAGACAGACAGCGCCACGTCAGTGTGTAAAACACCAAAAAACATCTAACATAACATCAGTGAAGTGATAGTTTTCTTCCAATAGAACTCTGCACCCTGCTCATCTGAGAAGATTTACATGTGTATTTTCTCAAACTGTGAGGAAACTTACTGAACAAAGAATGACTTAGATCTGCAAGAGTAGGCAGCATTTGGGCCTAAATGCAAAATTAGGATTATATGAACTATTTATAAAAAGAAACAATGCATTCCTCTTGAATTGCTCATTTTTACTTTTTCTTTTTTCTTATAGAAACAGATTACTCAGCAAAGAGTGGGTTGATGGTAATACATGGGAATTCTTCCCTCTGCAAACAGCTTTCATCTCTGCATTCTTTATGCAAGTGAAAAGAGTATTTGGTACCACTCTGAGGGCCTCATTTATTTATTTTTCCAAAAGCTGCTTTTGTTGATATATGATTATTGTTGTAAGGATACTGAGTCATTGACTCCAACCCAGTTTTCTTTTCCATTAGTTTTAATTTCATACTGTTAATAAAATAGTTCATCTTCTCAGTGGGGAAGCGACTGGATTCTAACTGTGACTACAGCGCACTCCTGGGCTCTGTCAGCTTTGTGCTGGCTCACCCGGACACCTCCTGCAAGCAGCTACAGTTTCAAACTATACATTTTAACTAACCAGTGACCAGCAATCCAGCATGAAAAACTGCTTTCTAAGGGGCTGCACACCACTCGAGGTCCATGGTCTGCACTGCTTACCGAGTTATCACCGGGTAGGTGAATCTCAGCATACCCTTTGTGAATCCCTATCTCATTACAGTCACAGCTGTTGGAGATACAATTCCTTCCCCTGTGATACTGAAGCAGCCACACTCATCCTAGGTGCTAGCGCTCATTTACACCCAGCTGGCTTCAATTATAAGGGTGTTCCTGGGATTTCACCCAGCTCCAGTACTGCATTGTGGCGGTAACCAACAAAGGTTGTTCTAACTATAACTCGGCACTCGGCGGAATGAAGAACGTTGAGCGCCGCGCCTGAGTTGCTTCTGCTAATTGCCAAGACGAAGCAAGGGAAAGGATAAAATATTTACCAGCCCTCAGAAGGAGAAGCCATTCTTCCTGCCACTGCAGGAAGCGACTGTGCAACAACCCAGCTGCTGTGCTGTGCGGCGGGAGCTGACCGTGCCCCTCCTGTCACCCAACGGGGACATGGTCTGTGAATGGCAATGGCAGCATCTATTACCAGTGTAACGCCACGCCGTGCTTGCCCCAGCTGTGTTCCAGCTGTGACTTTTCTATGGCAATAGCTGCTATATATATTGTGAAGTGGGGATTATTAATATTCCACTCAATCGCTGATTATTCAGCTTTTAAAGGAATGGTCGGTGTCCAAGGCGGGTCCGTCCATACAGCGAGGGGAAGCTCCGCTCCCAGAGAAAGTGAAATGGCTTGGGCTGGACAGAGGACTGTTCTCAGGCACTCAAAGTGTCAGTGCCCAAACCACCACATTGCAGGTCTGCAAGAAACATTTCCCAACCCCAGGAAGGTCCCTCAGGGCCGGGTCTGCATCCACTGCTTCGTTTGGGCCATGTTCGTGGAGCATGTGTTTGGCAGGTCACTATAATTCATTCTTCTGCCAACACATGTAAACAGAAAATAAAAACTAGTACATGTGGCTGTCAGGGCAAGAGGTTTTCTGATGTACAAGACTGGAAAAAGGGACACAAAAATAGATGCAGTTCTTGCTTACACGCAATAGCTGTCTATTCCTTGAACACCTCAAGTTCAGTCACCCAGTGGAAGCTGAGACAGGGATTCCTTCTGCATAGAGGCTCTGTGCCTTCCCAGTGACTCCACAAATTATTAATGACAGTATAAAAGTCCAAAGAAAATAGACACTGGCCCTCCTTCAGCTCCAGTGCTGTTCATCTCTCCCTACCCCTCCATATACATGGCTTTGGGATCCAGACCTGGATACAGACACAAACACACTGAATACCTTTGGAGCTATCCATCTGCTGCATCCACTGGTGGTTTTCCCACTGTTTCAGGCCCATCTACCTGGGGATATGTGAATGATGTAAATGTACTCCATGGCTTTCCCACGTGCAGACAGACGATCTCTTCTTTGTAGTTTGCTGTAACTGCCCTGTTCCCACAGCACCACTGAGCATGACCAGTAATTTTGTACCCCAGAAGCCAAACTGGAACTATTAATACCACATACCAAGTGTTATAAATACCAGAATTAGGTACATCCTTGATCTCTGGTGTGTTACTAGCTTCCTGCTGGGACCACATATGATCCACTGCTCACACATATGATGGACCTGGCAAGTCATTCTGTCTAGATGTAGCTCTGAAACCATTTGTTTCCCCAATTCCCTAAGCCTCCCTAATTTTATTGGAGTTCCCATGTCACACAGACATTTGCAAAACCAGATGCAATCCTTCACATTCAGAGCTCTCTCATTCTATTCCTGGCATATGACTAACTGCTTTTGTACTCCAGTATTAGATTTTTCTCTCTCTCTCTTTTTTTTTTTTAATAACTTGTTTTCAGGACGAAAGTTTTTTTTTCCACAATGGCTGCAAAAACATGAGTGTTCACTCTAACAGCTCTGAGTGAGGTGGGAAAAGGGACAGAAAACCACCTGCTTGAACAACTTTATGTAAGTTCAGTCAGGAAAGGGAAAACCAATGCTATTTGAAGGGTGGTCCAATGTCTTACTGGTTCATATGTAACATAAAACTTTTGCCTATATAAAAAATATTTTATATAATGATTTAAGTATTCTGTTAAAAAGGTACAAAAAAGGCACAGTAGAGTAAAAGGTTCATTCATTTACTCAGGTGCATTTGTTTAAACAAGAAACAGCCACAAGATTAACCCTTTCCCTATTCCAAGCTGAAGAAGGACCATTCTTTCATGAAGCACAAGAAAAGCAAGTTTTGGACAAACTGAGACTTCCAGTTGGCCAAAGCCACCCCCGGAATCCAGCACTGGCACCTCTTCTCCCTCAGGCCCACTTGTTCTCTGCTTTGCAGTTGTTATACAAATGCTCCTTTGTGCCTCAACAAACACACACACACACACACACGCACACACAGACTTTCTCAAACATTTGTTGAAAGAGCTAAATTGCAGCTAAAACCCATTTTGCAAGTTAAGAAACTACCAAACACTATCTATGTGCTCTGTCCCTCTAAAGCTGCTACAGACTTGTTGTGAATGTCTCATGCTCACCTGAATGTGCTGGTTTTGTACCAGGCAAACCCAGGAGAAAACAGTTTTATTCTGCTTTGGCGTTACTACTTGAGCTACCGCCCTGGGCTCTGATTCTGCCAACACAGAGCCATTTTATACATATGAATAATCACTCCAATTTTAATGAAGCTCCTCACATCTCCATTAGCAATTGTTTTGGCTGGAAAAAGGCCCTGCCTATCAGCCCTGGAGGAGCCTGGAAACAGAGGAGTGATAATACTGGGAGGCTCGCTTTGGGAAAGGCTGTGGTTTTCTGGTGATAGGACACAGAATTGCAAGACAACAACAACAACAACAACAATAAAAAAAAAAAGGAAAGGGTGAAGTCACAGAACCACAGTCCTCAGCAGGGCTGAGATTTGGTCCCAGTTTTCTGGCCTTGTTCTCACCAACTCTAAACAGCAAGAGATTTCAGAAATCAGCATGTGAGATCAGATAGGACTTGGGGTCCATGTCGACTAGTCACAACATGCCTCGTGTCTTCATCGCACGCCAGCACTGGAAACCCCACCTCGTGTTTTTGTGTGTAGAGAAAAATCAAAGCAACAATTTTGTTTGCAAATGCGGTAGCTGTCAAATAAAAATATTTTAACTCATTCTGTTTTCCAGCTGCTAGCAGTAGTGTTATGGGCAAATTACCTGCCAAATTAAATTTTAAGTCTGAGTTGTTTGTCTATTACAAAGGAAGCCTTCTTTGTAAGGAAATGAGCGTTACTTATACAGCACTTGTACACCAACTTCTTTCTTCCACCTCGCTCTTGCCTCCAACACCTGTCCTTCACAGGAGGTGAATGCATTGGCATTGGCCTCCCTTTGTCCCTATGACTGTCTCATATAGATAATGGCAGGTCTACAGCTTGCACTTTGTCCATAATGGAAAATTTATTTCCGCCATCTCATGTAAGATTCCCCTGAGAACTGAGGATGCTTTTATGCAGCAGGACTTACATCTTCTACAAGGGGGTAGCAGAAAACGCTCTCCTGCTGAGATTCTCAAACAATCCCAAACTGTGGCAATCTTTAATTGCTGGACACAAGTAAACCCTACAATGACTAGCTATAGCATTTTCAGAACTCAATATAATAGTTATGCAGTTATTCTGCACTTCTCCTGTAGTTACCGCCTGTTGAGGAAGCAATTTCTGTCTTAAGCTCTGACTTATATTTCCAGTCTATTTCAACTCCTTGTTCACTGTAGTTTAATCCTGCTTCAGGAGGTGTCAATTTTCCACAAAAATAACTTTGCTGGCAACCATTAGAACTGTGAATTCAGTGGACGCTGGCAGAGCTAAAGAAGAGATGGCGAGGTTCAGGCAGCAGAAAACAAAACATTAAAAACCCCAACAAAAAGTACAAGCCTAGGAACTAATCCTGATAATTCTACTGGGCTTTAAAAATCTTGAATTTAACAAAAGTACCGATTTCACAGCACACTCATTTCTGCCACAGCACCCCTTCCTCCCCTGTGCTCACCATTCACAGTTCCACAGGCAATCATCACCTGCCTCTCCACCTGCCTGAGGGACAGCTCCCCTGTCCAAGACCTCTTATTTCCAGCTCCAACTCCAGGCCCAAGTGCCCCCTCTCACAAGCTGCATGCCTTCTGGAGAGGCAGAGGCCATAACAGCAGGATCTGCCCGACCTGGCTGGCTGTGTGGGAGCAGCTCCGTGCCTTAGCTCAGCAAACCCCAGCCATCCTCCCCCTCCTGAGTCACCCCTCTGCCACTTCTTGGAAGGGGAGTGCTGGACTCGTCCAGCTCCACATGGAGGTCTGTGCTGAGGATTTGCACTGCTATCTGTTCCCTCACGCCTGGGACTAATATTCTGTCCCTGCCACATGTGGAAGAGGGGGTGGGATGGGAAGTGAGCACCAACAGAAATCCTTACAGAAAGGAGCCTTTCCGAAGCGATGAGAAAACCCTATCAAATTTATTACAGAAACAGAGCAAACACAAGACATATGCTGTCCCTTATCCTGTTTCAGTCAGGACCTTCCCCTTCTTCTCTGTCTGTCAATCTCCTCCGTTTGACAGGAGGGACACAAGAGGGGAGTGTACCCTTGCAAGTTCATTTCAGTGGGGAACTGGCTACTGTAACTAATTTCCCTGTATGTTTTCTCCATCAGTCTGACGGGCTTCCAGCAGACCTGGAGCGGTTGTGTTGTGTCAGCCACACATCTCATGTACTGCTCCTGAAATGGCCCAAACACTGCAGAGTCCAGCTCGGTTCTCTGACCAGCACGGGCAGAAACACCTTCCCAGGACAATGCTGTTATTTAGACTGCAAGGTCTCTGAAGGAGATAGAAGGTGGTTTTTTCAAAGTTTTTAGTACAGCTTTACCATCCTAACTGGGGTCTCAAGGAGATAGTTTTGTAGTTATATGAAAACGTATTAAATTCCACAGAATCCCCAAGGGAAGGAGAATATACAATAAAATGCCAACAGTGTTTTCAAATGACAAAAGATAAGTGCCTCTGCCCACAGTGGTCAAGAGGACCTCGCTAAAACCAGCCAATAGTTGCAATTTCTGCTATAAATGCAATGCCCCTAACAGAAGTATTATTTAGTATCTAAAGGTTAGACAGTACCAAAATCTGTTTATGAAGAACAGTCAATGCTCATGCATGCAAGCAGTCCTCCACAAAATGTTTAGTCAAGCTCAGAAAAAGACGAATAGCCTCCATTATTTATACTTTTAAATTATCTTAAATCACATTAGCTCTCCAAAATTACCTCTGTTTTTCATAATGTCTAGGCACAAATGTTCCTTTAACTCAATGGATGTTTTTATTGTAGGGAAAACTACACTTGTAGCATGGCTTCTTCAGAATGTTTCCAATTAGAGGCTAAGGGTGGCTTCATATTGATAGCTGAGACTTCAGATGTCACAATTTAATTCACCATCACAAAACACCATAAAACCCTAGGCTTTTTTCTTTTTAAATTCCAGATTCAAGGAATTTAAGGATTCAATAAATTCAAGGATTTTCAATCCTTGAAGGGTAGGCCTCTTTTTAAGCTAGAAGAATGTCTGACTTGCATGATAAGCACATGTCAGAATGGCAGGTCTACGGGAGATCGGACTATGAATCCTGAACTACCTAGTGGTGTTTCTGGTGAATCTAACACTTCAAGAAAAGCATTAGAGTGCCCTTGAATCTTCTGCTACTTAGCCATTGACTTGCTATACGATTTTTAAACCTTCCTGTGCTTTACCAGTTGTCATATCCTCTTTGTTGAGCTCAATCAGGTTGCGATCCAGTGCCCTCAAAACCAAGCAAGCCTTTTTGGACTTACTGCTAGTCAAATCCTTGGAAATCCTAGACGAATGTATTTTATTTGATTACTTGAGTTATTATCATTAAATGAACATGAATTAGAAAGAGAGAATGACCCAGGAAGGGAATGAGCCAGCAAGTGACCCAGAGAAAAGAAAATATTTTGAATTCCTTCCTCAGAATAGCTGTTGCTTTCCTCAAATGATATTTCTTAAATTTTATTTGAAAGAACTAAAAAAATGCTGATGAACATTACAGTAGAAGCAAGCTTGGCTCTTGATAGAGAAACATTGTGACTTAGAGCCAGGGACTTTTATTTTTCACATGTGAATTACTTTTTGAACAGCATTTGCTGGCTCAATGTCACTGCACCACAGATAGATATGACAGCAGATAAGTGTATGAGATTTCAGATCAACAAGAGTGTTACTTTTACAATGAATACATTTGTAGTCAGAGCTCAAAAGTGGTTTTATTTCTGCTGTGCATGGAAGATGTATTGCACACAGTTTTATTAATACACTTTTCTTCTTAAAATGGAATGTAATTCAAATTTTCTGACACTGCAGCTGCAATTTGATGGTTGGATTTACTAACCATGTGGATTTACAGTAACAAACTCTTCAATTTTCATTCCCTCTCTAGCCCACCTTTCTGCCACCTTGATTTATTTCTGTTTCACAGCTGCGCCTACCAAATGATTCTTGCTCTCACTCCACACTTTTCCACCTCTTCCTGCAGCTGATGCAAACTAAAACACAAATTTTCTGGGAATATGAAATTAAAAAACTCTCACAGCAAGAATACAATGTCCAGAACTGAAGGGTACACTTTAGCAGGGTTGGGGGAAACAACCTGAAGGCTAGACGTTCAAATTTAGAAAAGCTAGAAAATTCTCAGCTTGGATTCCACCATCAATTGTCACTACAGCACACCAATAACTCTCCCATAGCTTCCAAGGAATTTACCCACCTCCAGTATTTACAGCACTAACTACCATAAGCAGTAATTGCTGGAGTTAGATAAATATAGCCCAAAATATTCCTCTCTCAGAATCAGCACTGCTGCTGTTAAAACTGGCACCAGAAAAGCTTAGTAGCACAAATGTGACCTAAAATACAAAGCAATCCAAATAAATAATGAAAACCAGATCGAAACAAAGCAGAGAACAAGCGAACACTGAGGGCCAACAAAATGCAATTAATAGGTAAAACGATGGTGAGAACTGAGGGAGCCTGCTCTCGGCTCCTTCCCCTGTAAGAGCCCTCCACAGCACTACAGCTGTGAGGAAGGCCTGGGTGCCGTGTCCCATCCAGGGCAGAGCTTCCCTTCCATAGAGTTACACAGGGATTCAAAAGGGCAGAGCCCAGGATGAAACTGTAGTCCTGTGTTTATGTGTTAATTACTGAAGAGTTACTTAACCTTGAGCCATATCCTAACGTAATGAGCTTGGAAGTCTCTCGGAAAAGGAGCTGAAGGCAAACTGGCCTGTCTTTACTGCCGAGCAGCCCTGCCCTGGGTCCTTCTTTATGGATATTCCAGACACTGCCCATCAGAGGCTGGCTCTGACGGACCAGAAAAGTGTGCAGACTTCAATTACAGGGACACTGCACTTCCAGGGCAGCCCAGCTGCCAACCACGCAGAGATTTTCAGCGATAACAATTATACTTAAAAGCCTCACTACACGTTTGAATGCATTTACACATTCTCCTTTTACTCTCTATTTATTATTAATGGCAACTCAACTAATATCAAGACCCCAGTGTGTTTGGCACTAGAGGTGCACAGAAGGGCAGCAAATTCTTGCTCTGAGGAGTTT
Source organism: Oxyruncus cristatus (assembly GCA_013399855.1). NCBI lineage: Eukaryota > Metazoa > Chordata > Aves > Passeriformes > Cotingidae > Oxyruncus > Oxyruncus cristatus. The sequence goes on along the minus strand of VXAY01000700.1, from coordinate 837,619 downwards.
ACAGTCTAATTATAAATGACAGCAAATGGAGGGCAAGCATTATGAGCTGTTCTGCTTTTCATCAGGAAATTTAACTCAGGTAACAATTTTTAACCAGATAGAAACAATTACACATTATATCATGTACCACAGGCTAGGCTGCAGACGTATCCCAGTCAGTCCTATATACTGAGTGACAGTGGCCACTTCTGAGACAGAAAACCAAGGTCACCGAAGATTCGGGGCTTTACAGACGACCGCCTGCATGGAGATTTTGCAGGAAGCAAATGGGAAATTTAGTTGTTCTAGTAAGTCACACTCACACTTACACTTAAGCATGTATTTAAATACACATCTGTTCACCAAAGGACTTAATATGAATTAAGCCCAGAACATGCCTCTGATGGCATTTTGCACTTCCTCAACTTTTAGGTGTCATTCCTAAGTCTACCATAAATTAGCTGCCTGTGTAACTTCTTATTCATCAGCTATGAGGTGGTAAAAGTCACAGGTGGCTGTTACGGATCTCTACAAAAAAAAGGATTTTGAGGCCATAGCTGATAAATTTTCTCTACCTGAGGACTATGCTGGACATTCATCAGGACACCCTGGCCTTACCTGTTTTACACATGTTGAAACTTTGCACCCACCCTTGCTGTGTTAGCACGGTCTGCAGACCCCTGTGGGAGGCACCGAGCTCTGTGCAGCTGGGTGTGAGCTGCACACTGCCACTGGAGGACCCCCTCAATAACCATCACATAGGAAAGCACTGGGGGCTGAGCTGAGGTAACCACAGTACATGGGGGAACAGCTTCCATGGAAAGCCCAAACATGAGGGAATAGGCTAATACTGTACAGAGAAGGCCCTGAGGCTGTAGCTTTAAGACTGGGTTCAAGTGAGCAAGGAGCCCTCTATCTCCTAGACCACAACTGAACCTTGTGTCCCAGGTGGCAAACACAGCTCTCCTCTCACTGGGGTGGCCTGAGCAGGATGTTTTTGCATTCAGCCCTCCTGGAGGCCATAACTCAGTACTGAAGAGCCCCAGAGACCCACCAGCTGTGCTTTAGATATAAGAGATTAATGCCCTGCTGAGACTTCATCTGCTGCATTTCCTACTGCTTTACAATAAGATTTGGACTCTGAACTCTGCAAGCTGCCCCGTAGAACTGGTGACATGCTGAGCCCTTCCCAGGGCCCCCGGAGGACCTCTTGTGCAGAACCTCATGCTCGCCTTTGTTCGCAAACAACTGACCCACAAGTGCAAGAGGTGCCAAGCACCACGTGTTCCACTGAAGCCAACTCATACCACAGGGGACTCATCACCCCTCCAGGGCAAGAACTCTGTTGACTAATGTGAGGTACAGAACCACCAGAACCACAGGCACAACTTCCCAGATTTGACAAAAAAACGGGCATGTAAAGTTGAGACTCCCACCAGTGCATGCAGCTGTTTCAGGAAGCCAGAAGTACCTAGCAAGCTACTGATTACCAGCCACGTCCATCTAGAAGAAGGGTTATTTATTGCACCACATCAGCTAAGAGTCCTGGGCTTAAAAATCATTTTGTTCCCACCAGCAAATTCACAAACAACTCACAGAACAGGAGCAAAGGTCTTTATGGTTCCCACATTTCCAAGGCCTCCCCAGGCTAACTTTGTCCACTTTCCACACACTAAGACACCTAAGGCTCCTCTGACCCTTCCCCATGCAATGAGAGCCCTCTAAATCACATGTTGCCAGAGGAGAGCTCTTTCTCCAGGAAAAGTACCGCTACAACACATCTCTGCCAGCTAAGCATACTGCAGGAACCAGATTTTTTCTGGTTATCATTCTCTATCCTCAAATAGACAGAGGTTCACACAGGAAGATCTGCAAGGCTCTCCAGGAGTCCCAACTTCCCATAGTGAAGATGCAGGCGGAGAGGAGTTTGGTTTTCACACAGGCTGAAGCACTGCAGCTTCCTGGGCTCAGCCCTCTGCATGCGTGGAGGGTTGGCTCTCACGCTCAGGGCTTGCTGTCGTGGATTCCAAATGGGGAGCCGAACTATTGTTCTAATGTAATAGTAAAAATACGGGATACATTTTACAAAAAGGGTCTGAAAACCATTTTGCTACTGAAAAAAAATAAAAAATTTACTTAGGGCAGAATCGGACAATTAATCTTCTCGGATTCGGTCTAGTCAGAAATAGCCTCTGCGTCTTACAGAGATTCAGCAAGTTTCTTTATGCCACAGCCACAAAAAATGACAACTCGGGGAAAAACACATTGTATTTCAGACTTCTCCTTCCTAAAAAGCAACGTTCTTTACCCCAGCCAGACTCATAAGAATGATGTACAGGGACTGAAGAAACTCTGAATATCTCTGAGTATTCTGATGATTCTCCCTCAGAGAAACCACCATGGACCAGCTAAATAAGAAATTTGAGGAGGAGTTTGCTGCATGTCCAGATTATACTTCTTCCTAGATACTATGAAGAGAAAAAATGTTTCTACCCTTGGAAGAGAGCACAATAATTTGAATTATAGGTCGCTCCTCCCAGGCAGCATCAGGGTTAGACAACTGATGCAGAAAGCAGAAGATCTGAGAAAGGCTTAAGATTTACTACAGTAAATTTATACTATATTTTGAAAAAAATCCTCAAGCCATCTTTTAATCTTCTACATCTTTCTTCAAATGGTTTCAGACAGTCTAGCAGGATAAGGCAGGGGGCAATGAGTACGTGGGTGCTGGTGACTCCAAAGTTGGCTGCCCAGCAAACCAGTAGCAGAACGAGGGTGCGGTCTGAGAGACGGAGAGGGTGCTTTCCATCTCCCACACCGTAATTAGGAACTAGATTGTCTGCGGGGCTCCTGCCTCTGCTGTGACACCCAGGGCAGCTCCTGGCAGTCCAGTTCGACACCAGGACTGGTCCGGAGGCAGCGTAACTTCGCTCCAGCCGCTGTGAGCTCGGAGGGATTTCTCACCGAAGCCGTAAAGCAGAGCCGCGCGGCAGGACGTGGTGATGCAGAATAAGGAAGCCACAAGCGGTTTCTTTTTGCCCTGCACCCTCCACTACATCAGTTAGGAGCTGGCAAAAAACCTTCCCCTCTGGCTTTCTCAGGCTTTAAGCATGTTCCAAGTAGGGGAAGGGCACCTTGGCTTGCAGTAGCACACGCCTGGCCTCCTCTCTCTTCTCACTCAAGTAATGAAGCTTCTAAGGGACTATGAGTTAGGACTAACAGCACCAACAGCGGAAGAATCTGGACCTGAGAGGCCTGTCACTAGGCTTTGTGGGTCAGGGAGGGTTGATCCTTAACGATTCCTACCAGTTTCAGAGTGAATTCTACCACTGATCTGACACTTCTGAAAAGCAGCCCAAGACAGACACAACACCCCTAAGAATGGCCTTGGTATCGCGGACCCCACTCCCCCGCTTAACCTGGGACACGGCCATCGAGGCACACAGCACTGGCAACACACAAAGGTTTTCCTTAATACGTGGCCTGATTTCACAGGAATATTAAGGAACAAAGGAAAAACAAATACATACAGACATTCACGCGCAGCTGGGAAATATGAGTTTAATCTTGCAAAGTGAAGAAGGCGTCAGATCTTGTCAGTGACTTCATACTCACAATGGAGCACAGAATGTTTAATTTCTACATCCCACTCCAACAAAGTTGCTCTGATTTTCAGGGATTTTGGCTTTTACAATTGGACGAACATGATTATGAATGATTTGCATGAGGGACTTTCCCAGGCATGCTTTATAAGCTCACTAAGACTTCTCAAGTTGTGTCCGTCTTTTCTGTCTCACAGTAAAACTTTCAGATTTCTTTCCCAGGGACTTGGAACTGTGCACACAGTTTTCACTATTAAGTGAAAACCTTTTTCTACAGAAAAAATATGCCAAAATCAAAGTACCTGGTTCCCTGTATCTTCTTTTCCAACCTTCTAGAATCTGTTTCTCACCATTTTAATGTTGTAAGTTTTGCAAACAACAATTCTTTGGGCAAAAATTAGGAAATGTTCTTTCCAGGCATTTAGCACTGAATCTTTATCTGTGTCTATGAGCCCACTGAGAGTTCCACATAAATTCCAATTGCTTTTCCACTCCATTCTTTTTTCCATTCTTGAGAATGGTGGTTGCATAAAGGACTCTGTAAGATTCTATTTTATTTTTTATTATTATTTTTCTTCTTTTTCTGCTATATAAATTACCTATTTCTATTTGGTACTCTTTTCCTTTCAATGATTTACTTTCCTGTGAAGGAGTGGGAAGGAAAAAGCAAGTTTCAAATATGCAAGTAAACACCGAGATAACTGCAGAAATAGTCCAGTTACTACATGAGATGGAAATCAGAAATAAAAAGAACATTATGCAGATAATAGAAACTGTCACTTGTTAGACACATCAGGAGGCTGCTGTGACCTCAGACCTGTGGTCACAGAAGCCAAAATCAGTTAAAACCTACAGAGAACATTGCAGATTGTATTTAAGATTTGCACTGAGATCTCCACATTAGGAACTCTGCTATTATTTTAATTCTTGATTGATGTTTGAATGTTTAACTTAATTTTGGCTTTTGCTTTTTTTTTTTTTTTAAATGAACACTAACTAATGGTTTCATTGCAGTCTTAAGGATGGCTTTGTTTCATGTGCAAAGCAAACATTTAGGGAAGGCTGAGATTAAAGCCCAACAAGTAAATGTTTGACAGAGATAGTTTAGAAGCTACAGTACAACAAAGCAAGTAGTTAGTTAAATGCTGAAAATCTAACCCATGTGCATAGATGCCCCTCCCCCCCAGCTTCTTTTTTTTCCTCTTCTATTCTTTTGCTTGAAAAATTATTCAAAAGCACAAAGAAATACACTGGGAGCAAAGCAATTTTTTCCAGTCCCAAAACAAGTTCTTGTGCCCAGGTTTTGAAGAGAGTGTTGCCAGTAGTGAGCAGGCTAAACAAAGTTTACTGAAATTGCCTTCAGCAAGTGTGGCAGAGTGTAAAAAGGGAGTAAGGGGAAAAAAACCTGTGTCTTAGACTCTTGGCATCTGCTGGAACAGCAGAGCATACTTTTACTTCAAGTGTTTACCCAATAATTCACCAGGAAGTAAATAGAAATTATGACCTCTCAAATGGACATTTATGCCCAGACACCAAACTATCAGAGGGGAAGGGGAGATTTCTAATCCACTTCATAGCGGGAGGAGTACACGTTGTTCGAGGCGCAAATCCACGGAGCCAAAAAAAACACGGAGAGGTGCAGCAAAGCTGGATCCTTCTCCCATCTGTTTTGTTCCTCCCCAGGAGCAGGGGACGTTCTGCCAGCACAGCGCATCCCACGGCACAGGGTGCACCTCCAGAGCCTGGCTCCGGAGCCCAGGGAGGGGGCGAGGGGCTGGCAGGGCTCAGCAGCGGGAGCGCTCCCGGCACCGGGCGGGGGTTGAGCCGGGGCCAGGTACCAACCCGAGCCGAGCCATCTGTGCGGGGAAGATACGCCCATTGTACGGGAGCAGCGACCCAGGCGTGATCCTTCTCTGCAGGAAAACCACCGTCAACATAAAGGGCTGGTTTTTCTGCTAAACAGGGAAAGTAATCATCGGGAGCAAAGCCCTACGAAGCTATTTACTGCGCCGTTTAAATCTAAGGGGGTTTTCCTCTCTCCTCGGAAAAAAAAGTTTGCAAAAAAATCCTCGTTGTTACTATCTGTGTATGATAGTTTATGGAGAGGAGAGAAAACACAGGACAGGCAGTAAATCAGCTTACTAACTGATCCAGAGTCCATTACCAAATGTTTTTTATTACATGTATGGCTTCACTAATTTCTGCAGTGCATTGTAGGCTATTTCTGGAAGCTTTAAAAATGCATGATGCTTCTGCATTTTAATACTTAACAGTATGGTTATTTCAGTTTATTAAACAAGAAAAAAGAGGGAATCTGCTTGACTGCAATTGGCTTTCATGTCACAAAAGGACTAAGCCAGTGCAAAAGCAGCCAAGCAGGAACCCTATTTAAGTTCAGCATGAAGAAAACCTTTCCAACCTCTTACACCAATTAGGATAATCTGGGCCTTTTGATGTTAAAATCTCCAAGAATCACATGGAAATCATAAAAAGTGCAGCATTTAAAACAGATTCAGAGTGCAGATAAAAATCATTTTTCCTTCTTAACATTTCCACCAGAGCTGGGGGCACCATCAGCTAACAAATCCTTCATAAAGCTTATGTGCCTTGTACTGCACTGTTTGCTCAGGGAAAGAAAGGGATGATGAGGGAGGCTGTCCCTGAAAGTAGCCACTCATAGAACAACAGAGCACCTGGGAGGCAGAGCTGGGATGCAGCTGGAGCTGGGCCAGACAGACCCCGGGGTGAGCAGCAAGGCCATCCCCGGGCCCTGGATGCAAGCTGCTCCAAACCACGGGAAAGGAGACCCAACAAGGACACAACGTGATCCAGTGGCCAGCTTCTGAAACCTCAGCCCTTGGATGCTTTGGTGGGCTTTGTACAGCCTTCCCTAAGTGAATGGCATCCTTCATGACCATGAACAGAAGCAGCAGGCATCGAAATAACGTGCCTGAATCTGTGCAACGAGTTATCTTTAGGTGAAAAGTACTTTAGCCTCACATTGCTTCTTTACACTGGACTATTCCTGAGGCCTCCAAATTTCTCCAGGTGCCCTGCTTCCAAGGAAACTCAGGGCAAGAATTCTGTTTGCCTTGACAATCCAAAAAAAAAAAAAAAGAAAAAGAAAAAAAAGACCATGGGCAGGAAAACGAGAGATGTTTTGCTCTATGTGGTATTGCAGAACTGGAGGGGTGTTTCACCTCCTTTAAATAGAATTCTGCTCAACATATTTTGCTGTGAAATCTGACACAATAACAAACCTTTGTCAAAGCCGTATACATATACATACACAGACAGACAGAGAAGGCAGTTTGACAACAGTCTCCCAGAAACCATAACATAGTATTTTCTGTAATGAGGATAAACATACTTTCTCACGCAATAGTAAGCATTAATACAGCCTCCCCAAGGGGCTAGTTACGTACTACTACTACTACATGTGGGTAAGGTGTTGTACAAAGCAGTTTCCTAGAGGCAAGGGAGGTGACAAGACTGGGGCAGGAGTGGGGACACACACAACTCAAGAACCTTACACTGGCATTCGAATAAACTGAAAAGTAAGCAAAACTGTTCATGTTTATACAAGCAACTCGACTGCACTCTAAGAGAGGACAAGGGTATGAAACTATGTCCTTATAAAGTAATGCTCATCTTTTACTTATCTAACAGAAAGAAACACAGGAGAGGGTCAGAGGCTGCTGAGGGAAAAATACCCAAGTGTTAAGGCCAGAGAAATGGAAAACAAAGTTTAACAAAGATAGGAGTATTTGCAGATAGAGCACACAAACACAAAAAAAACCCCTTAAAGACAGTTTATTTTTCTATAAAAACAAACATGGAATATTGTTGCCAGTGGCATGCACACCTCTGTGAGAAACTGATATTTAAATTGTCAATTTGACAACCAATAAAAATAATAGTAAAAAAAAAAGATGAGCATTACAGCATTACATTTCTATAAAAAGAAAATCAGTAGTAGTGTTAAATATGAGTGTGAAATCAGTCTTCTGTATAATCATCCCAATTTTCAGTTATGCGTTAGGAAATTCTCATACAGATTGTGAATTTCCTTTTACATCCCAGAGTAACACCAGAACTGTCATTAATATTAATTACAACTTCCATAATTTCACAGTGCCTGAATTGCTTGCTATTCCTAGTATTTGTAGGAAACAAGCCGTGCAGTTCCTGACACAAATATTATTCCTTTTTAGTTTTGCAGCTGAATAATATTCAGCCTGTAACAGAATCCTCCTAGGACTGAAAAGTACTCTTGTGCACACGGATACACGCACAAAAACAACAACTGAAAGCTAAAAGCAAACTTGCCGAGAACTTCTGGGTCAGCTTTTGACATCACCCATAGGAATGAAATCAGACACCGACCAATCCGGCACCATGAGCCTGGCAGTACAAAATAAACAAAAGCTGGGCCCAAGGCTCCACAATGAGGAAGGGAAGTGGAAGAGACTATTGTTCCGAAAGCTTTTAAATGATGTTGCTTTATTTATTTCTTTTGACAATGCCTGAACTGAATTTTTAAAAAGGGAAAGGACTCTCTCCCCTTCCTCCCCCACCCCCCCGCCCCATAGGATCTGTTAAAACAGAGGGTGTGGGGGTTTCTTTTCCCTGTTGCTATTTGTTCTCTTTAACAATGTTTTGCGAGCCCTGTAAAGCGAACGGCACTATCCCGGCGCGGCGTGTGGGAAGGCAGCGTTCTTCCCAGCATCTCCACAGAGGCTCAGCTCCGACACTTGGTGCCAGATTTTCTGAAAAGCTGGGCAGGCTGGGTGCTAAGCTCTTTTCAAAATCTGACCCTTATTTAGGTGCCTTCCAGGAAGCTGAGGTCTTTAGAAATCTGGCAGCGAGCACAGATACCGAGCATTTCGGGAAGCTGGGGCAGGCGAGAACTGTGTGATGAAACCACCTATCTGGGTGTTCCCCCAGAAGAAAAGCGCCAAAAAAAAAAATGAAAAGAGACTCTTTCGGTCTCTTTGCTCTGTGCATGGCTGAACCTGCCCCAGTTGAAACCCCTGCATGAGACTGTAGGTAATTATTCACACGAGTGGGCCGAGGAGGACAATGCCCCGCGCAGCGTCGCGGCGCGGATAGTGCACAGCCGATGATTCACTCCTTGGACACTCTAACCTGTCACTGAACTCAAAAGATTTAGGATTAGGCCCAGAGTTCACTAAAAGCACACATGGTGTGCTTTTTTCAAAGTTCAGCTCAGCTGAACAAAGCTAGCTGAATGATTTCAATCCTCTCAGTGCTTCCCCAAGGCATAGGAAAAAAAGCAACATATGTCTATAGTTTGGGCTGGACCTGTTGCCCCTTTCCCATTTCTAACCACGCTGCACAGACAAGTGTACAGGGACGAGTAAATGCATTCCAGAGGTAAAAGATAAGCATGGATCCTGCAGTTGCACAGGTAAAGAATATCATTCTTACATCTTTAATAAAATAGACCTTTTTCTACTCTTGCCAAGAAAATTAGTCCTAAGGTGCACACAAATAATTACATATTGTGGAACAGTAAATTATTACAAATGCCACAGAATTCAAGCAGCCCCAAGTCTGGGCCAGATTTTCAAATGTTTTGCAGATGTTTATGGTTTGCTGCAAAACTTTTGTCAAGTTACCCACACAACACAGCATTTACTGAAGGATTTTGGCACACGGTAATTCATTTTCTTCATGCAGGTGTTGCATTCCAGAAATATTTTATCTTCTTATAGAAGACTGCTGGAATTTTACTTAAAAAAAAAAATCATCATGAAAGAAACCAGATCCTCTCATCTGGGAGAGAAAAAAAGCACGCCCCAAAATCAGTTCATTTGCCTTCTCTTTCTTTTCAGGTAAAAGAAAACCCCTTCACAAGTCAAAATCTATTCAAAATATGTTACAGATGTCTGGTATTTCTGCAAAACTCACAGACTGGAAAAGCACAGTCCACTACAGGGTGAAGTCCCAAGTTGCCTCTGATGGAGATACTGGGGTATCGAGTCCCAAGGTAGAGTTTCAGCGGTTAATTCTACTTACTGGAAGCTCAGAGGTGTTGGCACTACTAAGGCTTGCTACTGCTTGGCTGCAGTAGAGAGTCACGAAGGAGACTTTGCCCAACAAGCCCCAGGCAGAGCCACAATGGGGACCTTGCAGGGCCGGTGTGGGCAGCCCCAGCATCCCCACGTGCATCCCTCACCGTCCCCCTCGGCCTCACCACAAAGGCACCACGTGCACCCTCAAGGCTCCCTTTTGTCCCGAGCTTTTATTCCACACTGCGTGGGGCAGGAAGCAAAACACAAAACAGGGTTGGTTGTGCAGCACTTTGGACCTTCCCTTGACTGAAAGGCTGCCTGGAGGCAAAGCGAAATGAAACCCTTGGGATTTAACAACTTTCCCTTCTAAGCATATGGAAATTAAACATTAAGCCTAAAAATTTTTCCAGGAGCAGATATGAATCCAGATATAATATCACTTTGTAGATATGGAAAAATACAACCAGCTATCTTCGACTTCCTAGACATGCAAGCCACTAAGTTTTCCTTCAGGGTAGGAAAGCAGAGATGAAAATGCCAAAGGACTGTTAACCTTTAGAGACACATTTTAAGAGATAACATGACTGAACTCAGATAAATCGGAATTAAATTTAATCAACCTCCCACTCCCTAGCTACGCTATCAGAGGAGAAAAATCTACAATTAGGAAAGAAACAGAAGGAAATTCAGACATCTTAAACTGAGCAAGCTTCCATCTCTGCTGTGCAACTTCCTTGATGATACTAAATACTGCAATTCCCAAGTGCAGTATTACAGACTCGCTGTCTTAGTCCTTTTATGAGTAATCAGAAGGCAAGGGAACATTTAAATAATGTTTTGGAGTGCATACTATCTATGTTTGGCTGTTGTTCTCTCATTTAGAGTAAAATGAATCTAAATTTACAATTTAAATACTTGACATCAAATCCTTAAATCGCCCTTCTCATTCTGTGAATGGAGCTGTTAATGCTTATGTGGTAGCTATGACCCATGTGCTCCAATATAGCAGCTAGGAATATATAATCCTTTAATCTTTTGTTCTGGGACTCCACCCACAACTCCCTGGCACTAATTTAAGAATACAGACCATGGTGTTTCTAATGAGCAAAGCACTAGAGGAAGACAGACTGTCACAGCCAGTGATCTGTTGCCCAAAGTGCTGTCGTGAAAGTAGGTGTGAAGGTACCTACAGCAAGAATCTTAAATTCCCAGTTAGGGATGAGGAGTGCTCCAGCACGAATATATAAAACCCTATATCAAAAGAAGTTTAAATGCATATTACTAAAACACAAACCCTTCCATCGAGTGCATTTTTTGTCTTTCCAAATAAAATCATTGTTATGATAACATAATTTATCTTATTCGAAATTTGTTTTTAAAAAATTCACGTGATTTTATATGTGTGTCACTATTCAATCTGCCAACTCTTCTGGAGAAAGCTAACCATTGAATGGATAGCTTTCACTGCCTAGGCATCTAAAACAGTTTGTTTTATATCTACAGGAGTTTTTTTCCAATGTTATTTTTTTCTGCAAGTTAGAGCAACAGTTTTCTTCATTTTCAGCTAGTTCAGCTTATTATTATAACGTTCGTTGTAAGTTGGGAAAACAATTAGGAATTCAGAAAGCAGAAAAGTTTGTTTTCCTCTTCGCATTCATGAATAAAATTCAGACGTGCAATGATAGCCTACTTGGCTCACAAGTTTTGAAGTACTTGGTGTCCAGAACTAATCAGCTCTATGCACTAGCTGTAGATATTACCTGTGTGTAACAGATCAGTTTTAAAAGCACAACATGCTCCAATATAATTTTTTTCCCTGTATGCAAGATCAAACATAGTTAAACTACTGAAGCAGTTCTTGAAAACATCACTTTTGTGTATTTTAATTTAATTCAAACTACAGTATTTCACTACACATGAATCACATGAGATTAAAAGATCTATTATTTCTAACAAGAAACGTGATTCACTATTTTCTGGCAAAAGTAGAGTGTAAAAATGTAGAACATGAGTAAATGTATGTACGCAGCACACGTGTATCTAGAGAAACCCAACTGTGTACACCAAACAGCTCTGGTTAGCAAATTATATTGACCAATAAAACTGAGCCTTTGTTTAGGAAAGTAACTGGAAAGCAAAAATGCAAAACAAGATTACACTTAATTATTTAAATCAAAGTGCTCTGCTTGTTGATTTAAATTGTGATTAAAATCAGGGATTTAAATTAATCCACTCTGGATTGCGTAAACACCACCTTAGTAAGAGAGAGCAGGAGGTTCATCACCCAAGAAGTCATTCAGGAAGAGCACTGTGATGGAGCGCAAAGGAGGACCGAGGAGGCTCATTACTGGACATCCTTCTGCTGCCCAAACTCTCTCTCTTTCTCCCACTGAGAGAGAAAGCAAATGCATGAGTGGGAGGAAGTGTTTACAGGAGTGTGGATACGTAAAAACATGCACAGGTATGACGAGGTAAAATAATGATGACAATTTTTCATGAAAAGCAGGATTTCTCTCCTTACACATAATAGAGCAATTATTCATGCATTCATGTTCTACTCCCAAGGTCCCTGGGATAGCCCATGTTCATGCTTCTCCTCCATTAGCAGGAACATGAATCATACTCCCTGTTTACCTGATACTGACATTTAATTAATGTGTCATTTAAACTGAAAGCAATACTAAATATCCTACTGAAAGGATATTTAGCTCTGCACTAAAGATACTCACACCCAACTCCTGTTCCAGCTTCTACCAAATCCTGGACTCAATATTTCTTCCAAGATAGCAGGGAGGCGAACAGCACAAGCAAAACAGTGCAACTTACTGTTGAAGGAGATCTACTCCAACTTAGCTAAAAGTCCAATGCATTGCCAAGGTGATCAAAATACCAGTATTATGACAATGGAGCCTAAACTGAGCTACTTGACAATGCAACCTACAGCCGATTTACTCTAAGAGTGCTTTACCATCTTGTATGAGAACATCCTCTCAAATAATATGATTTAATTTTCAGCAGAGGTCCAATTACAACTAAATGAAAGCAGGCAAGTCTTTCTTCTTTCTGCTTTGCAGCTAGATTTTTGAAGGACAAACTACTCTGGTTGAGTTTACTTCTAACAGGAACTACTTTTCTTCTTTGATTTTACAAGAAAGTGTTTTACAATCCAGAGAGGATGAGTCATCAGAAAATCCTTGTCTGGTTGCCAAAAACCTGCCCCTCTTCATTATGAACATAAAGATAAAAGCTCTTACAGTACATTAGCTGGCATACGCCTACACAGACAGTACAAATAAATTAATTGTGCCTAGCCTCAAACATCCAAAGAGGTGTAGTAGGAGCTCAGTCCATCTTGTTTCATTAACAAATTAAACTGTAATAGAGCATCAACAGTTCTCTTATGTACATATGCTTGGCTGTTGTACAGAAAGGCTTTGCAGGTATCGTGCGTCCTGACATACATACGTGGTAATTCTTCGGATATTTACATTAGTTTGTATGCACTGCATAAACACCAACAAAAACTGTTATACACCGGAAAAAAAAACTGGAAAAGTTGGAGTGAGTACGTAGGGTGTTGGCCATCCTACAAAACTATTCAAAAACTACGTAAGATTTTGGAACCCAAGACTGAGGTAGTGGTGTTTACTAAAAAGAGAATTTTGGGTATGACTCTATTCCACACACGCAGAACGTGCAAATTGTCCTGCATCTGGCAAGAACTTTAAATCCAAAAAAAAAAGTGAGTGGACTGCGTCCACTCTGCTGTATTCAGGTTCGTTTGAAAACGGCACTATCTGCAAACGTTAAGGTTATTTCTTAAAAATATACACAGGTATAATTTACAACTCGGCCAATGGGAATACAGATCAAAAGGAAAGTCACCGTGTAAAGTACTGTACATGGACCACGGGGCCAGAATAACTGGAAATAATCAACATTTACCATCAAACTCCTGCTACAGATGAACTGTTTTCCTTCTGGAATGCTCACAATCTTTAGCATGAGAAAGTTATACACAACCAACTTGAAAAACAAGTTTAACTCTACTTAGCCACAAGCTAAGATTACACCCTCAAACACACCTTTCTAAGATTTCTTATGAGAGGTTTGTTTGTGCAATCCAGTTAAAGGCAATTTGTTAAAATTGCTCTGTGATTTTCTTTATCCTTTAACTGCCTAATTTAAGCAACCTGCATTTTATAAGTTCAAAGAATTTTTTCTGTAATTATCTATTTGGTTTTGCCTCCTGAAAATCGAAAAGCTGGAGAAAGAATACAGAAAAAAGAACAGATGAGAGAGACTGAGCTCAGTCTATCATAGAAAGCAACTCCTTAATTAATGAGAACACAGTGAGTGAACGTAAAATATGAGGGTTCAAAAATATCTGCAGTGTATGTTACTGCTACTCTACCTCTTTGGCCTCTGACCCCAGGGCTGGGAAAAGCCAGAGAGAAAGGTAAGGCAAAGCACTGCTGGTAGCCAAAGGCCAGCAGCTTCCACCTGTCCAAAGCCTCAGTGACCCCTGTACAGAGAATTTTGCCCCCTGTGTTTTGGACAGGCAGTTGTTTAGATCCCACCCGGGGTGCAGCGGGGTATCACTATGTCTGTGATGTTCTGCACAGCCCTCAGCCAGGGCTTCACTTCCAGCTTCATCCCTCCTCGACTTCCACTTTGTATCTTCGACCAGAGACAGTATTTTTTCTCCTCTTCCTACCTCAGGAAAGCACACTGCTGCTATCTGATGTTAATAGCTGTTCCGTGGTGTTACACATGTGGACACAGCCTCAGCGGGCTCCCAGACAAGCTCCAAACTATGTTCACAGAGACCAGTGTTTTTCCCAAAGTGTGCCCCAAGACGTGGATGTGCACCTTAGCGCAGACTCTGGCTCGCTACTCCCGTTGCACATGTACTTTGTTTTTTTCCAGAGATCAGTTTTGACAGGCACTGAGGCCAGTGCAGACATACTGGCCCGGACTCATGACATCACCTGATTAATAAATCCAAGGAAGGTTTGGCAGCTCTCGCTACGGGCAGCCAGCCCGCGGGAGAACGGCAGCCACGCATCAGATAATGCAATGCTAACTCACTGCTCTGTGCACTGCTTCGATCAATAAACAACTTTCTCACGAGCCCACTGTACAAAGAACACCATCCGTTCATACAAGCACTTCTGCAAGCCCCAAGGGCCCCACTGAAAAAAAGACCAAACCCTGCTGGCCACCATGGAGGTGTTCGAGCCAGCCCTCCAGCCAGCGGGACACGCACGGTGCCGAGGACACTGCAATGGCAGTACCACGACACTGCAATGGCAGTACCACGACAGGGAGGTGATAAAGAGCCCTGGAACTGCAACTCTGCCTCCTGGAACAGAGGCCTGAGCACACGGGAGCCTCCCTGAGCCCCTCCATCCCACCAGAGCACAACCAGGCTCCTGGCCCTCAAAACCGAGGTCACTGTATGTCCTTTTTTTTAACTTCCTTTATGAACAGCGCCTCATTATTGCAGAATGATGGGAGTGCTTAATTAGTGCTATGGGTTAATCACTCTGCCCAAAGAGTTTCCCTCTCTTTCATTAATAAAGGAAGCCAACCCAGCTTCCCGTTATCCAGCTACCAGCATCAGCTCTAATAAAGCAGCATCTTCGGCCAAAGTCAGCCACAGCCATCACACAGATACGTAATGTCTGATGTATAACTGTAGATATCCTCTCTTTTATGGGGTTAATACTTGCCCTTGGGGATAATTGTGCAGGACTTTAGATGAGAGATTTCCATAAAAGGCAGTAAGAGTCACCCAGCTCAAACCACACATAACTCAAGCTAGTTTACCCCTTTGCATTATTTAAATGTCTCTCTTTAATGTGAATGCATCAATTTAAAGGCACAGCGCTGCCAGTGCTCTGGGCAGGAAGCTCTTCTCTGGTGACAAAATGTGTCTCTTCAGTATTTAAATTTGCATGCATTTCAAAAATATGCCTATTCCTGGGTCTCCTGGTTGTCAGGACACCAAGGCATAAGGCTGCCATTCCCATTGTTGCCAGGGTGTCAGATTTACTTCCCCCCTCTACCTGGGTGTCAGGCAGGTGGGGGCTTGAGCCTGATCTCTGACCTGATGCAGATATTGAAATCCAACATGCTGGCATTTCAAACCATTGATGCTGGCAATTCTCCTGACTCTGGATGAGCACCTGACCACTTTGTGACTGGACCCAGAGAAAGAAACACTGGCCCCCATGACCCTTCCACTCAGCTTCCCTGTTGCTGGCTCTGGCTCATGCTGTCCTTGGGAGCGCTTCTGCTAAATCAAAATTTACACCAGCACATGCAGGTAACCAGAGCCTTTTCCAAATCATTTACAGCTTGGCCTTCCATTTTAAGATTACAATTTTTTTTTCCCCCAGGTTTATATTTGTACAAAGAACACCGCAAGGTTCAAGTTACAGCAATTAATGAAATTTAACTACATTAATAGGGAGAGAGCCTTTTTAGGAGCAATTTTGGTTTTAATGCTAAAAAAATGCAGTAATAAGAGTGAGGTAGAAATATTTTCATTTGATTGCTTGCTTCTTTCTCTGGCTGCACGTGTGAACTTGTTTCCTGGTCAAGGGGAATTTTTGCGGGTAGGAAAAAATAATTCTGCCATCCACTCAGTCCTTGAGTGTCTTGTTTTTACAAGGCAGAAAGGTTCTGGCAGCCAGGTTACCTAGGAGTGAAAGTTATGTCTCATAATCCGCAATTCTGCTGCCCGCTACACACCATCTGGTGACACAGCCAAAGATAATCTGATTTTTGTCCTTTAAAAACATCGCATAGCTGTATCATATGGTGCGTGCAATATGATAAAATGATTCATTTAAATATGCTGTTTCCTCACAGTTTACAAATCCATGGTCACTCTCAGTTAACCCAAAAGCAGCTTTGAGCAGGGTTCTTTTTTGATTGTTATTTCAAATATCTGAGTCCCCAACTGAGGTTTTTGACTATTTACAGTTACACCTAAAATTGTACGATTAAACAGCCAACATCTAACCAGCCTTTATGAAGCTGTTGGAATTCCAAGTTTTGCATCTACAATGGAACAAATATCACGACAAAGCTGCTCCATGTCCCAAAAGCAGCAGTGTCTTATTGCAGTGTCTTTACTAGGAAGACGCTGATACAATTTAATTCTAAACAACTCGTTCAGTATGATGCAGGAGTTCTCAGGTATTTCAAGTAGATTCTGGGAGTCTACCCAGAAAGAGCTCCTTGCAAGATAAAAGTTCATCAATACATCTGCAGGTTTGCAGCAGGTTTGCCTTTGTCACTTTATTTTCAATCTCCAAAATAGTTAGTGAGGTGCCAGAAGTGGAATCCTCACAAAATAAATCAAAGAAGAAGAATCAACCATGCTGGGCAAAAGAAAGCTCTTACACAACTAACCTGGTGGAGGGAAATTGGCTGTTTGCTGTTGCTCAACGCCTTTGCCAAACTATTTTAGTGGCCTTTACATTCTCCCAGGCCAAACCTTCAAACAACAACCTCATCCCCTTCTGATGCACAAGACACACCCGAAACATTTTCAGGAGGGGTGGAAAGTAGTAAAAGAAGATTTCTGTGATTTGCAGTCAGGTTCTTCTGGGAAGATTACATATTTCTAGGAGACTATAATGTACACACACATCTGTGCCTCTGATACAATCACATAATCACCATTCAGATCTAGATAGCTGTTTTTCCATGCAGATTTTTATTACTTTCTCTTCCCAGAATAATTGACCACTTTTGGGAGTATTTTAACTTAAGAGAAGACTTAATTTTCACCTGACTCTTCAATTACAATTCTGAATAATTCCTATTTTTCTTTCAGGCCAGCTTCACATCAGTCTATCAGGCTGCTGAGAGCTTTTGCAATGGTAGGTTTTGTTCCCACCAGAGCCTGTGGGCAAGCCAAAGCCAAAGCACATTCCTACAACAATCTCTCATTTAGTGATACACCTGCATCGCTCACCAGAAGTTTCCACCGTCTCAGGCTTCATTTGGGAAGAGGAAGGCAGTAATGCTCCGATGAAAGACAGTTCCTCACAGAGCTTCATGCTGGGTGATGGCTCACCAGCAGCCCAGCTGCTGGGATGCCTGACAGGGAGGCAGGGAACGTTCCCGAAACCTGGCAGGAGCAGAGATGGCACACGAGCCCCAGGTGCAAGGTCACAGGTGTTTCCATTATGCTGCTCCTCTCTCACACACACCTGCAGAGCCCTAAAAGCACCAGACCTCCTCCACAAAGCATGGAAAGTTTGTCCCATTTCCTCTGCCCTCTAAATCCGACCATCCCATCCGTGCTCCCTCTGACCAGGCCGTCCAGCTGCCTGTGCCTATCAGGTACACTCTGCTACTAGAAGGGATTTGAATAAAGCATCTCAGTGTCTGGCAAGCATTTTCTTCAATGAAGACATGCTATGAACTAGGCAATCATATTTTCAACTGTGCTGCCTGCCAGAAAAGTGCACAAACTTCCAATAGCAAAGAAATGAGGTCATTTTGGTCAACTGCCAAAATCAGCACATTTCCTCTTTTGGTTCTGGATGCTGCACCTCCACACTCCACGATGTGCGACAAGTTGTGAGAGGGAGGTGCAGTCTGTCAGAAAAGAAAATAAAGTAAACTGGTGGATATTATTTAAAAAAAAAAAAAGTGAAGGAAGGAAAAGGGGGGAAAAAAAATAAAAAATCATGAGGCATCCTGATGTCCTTCAACCTGCTCCTCAAGATCTTTTTAACTGGAGTCTGGCATAACCTCCCTAAGGAGATGTCAATACCTTGTCTTGATGTTGAAGAAATGTAAAGCCTCCTCCTGTTAAGGAGTTCAAAAGGCTTACATGAGGGCTGCAGGTTTTGATTAGAAGGCTGGACTAGAATTTTGTAGATCAGGATTAAACCCTGATCTTGCTACAAGTTTCTGTGCTGCTTGAGCAAGATTCCTAAATTCCCTTGCCTAAACCCTATCTTGGGCCTGTGTTGTGCATTTAAAAACTAAGTCTTCCTGAGCTGGGAATATGTCTTTACAGTAGAGCAGAGAGTCTGGAACAGTGGACTTTGGATGCTCATTTGGGCCTCTTTAAGCTAATGCATTTGAGCATTTAGCTGCATGCTAATGCAGCACAAACCAAAATGACAGTAGTAGCAATAATAATAATAATTATCTCTCAGTCTTTATTTTCAAGGTAATGTCTGCCAAAAATGTTAGAGAAGTTTCTCATTGTGGCAACTCCTATATTTATGTGCATAATTTACAAGCAGCTCATCTGAATAATTTGAATTTTTTATTAACATTATTTTCTCATTTTTCCATTGAGAAGCCTTCTTAGATACTGACTCACTTTCAGCCTTGTAGGGAAAGGTGCCAAGCATTTGTTTTTCCTCTGTCTGCAGTAGTTATTTGACTCCTGCATTAAACTCAGCAAAGCCAAAACCAAATAGGAACAATCTTAATTTAATTATTAAATATATTTCAAGCTTCACTGTGATTTTAAAAAGAACTTTCATGTTGGGTAGTGGAAACGTGCCAGGGAAATCTCAAAGAACTGTATGTAATCCTCTGTCCCCACCCCTCCTTTCTTCCAGCCTCTCTCAAAAGGAGGTTAGGTGAACCCAAATCTAGCGGGGTTAGGGTGAGCTGGTTTCACTTCAGGATTGCTTGGCAAAAAGTTACCAGGGCACCATGCCAAGCCTGCCACTTTTGAGATAAATATGACTTTCTTTCAGGGCAGTTTTATGAGGGGCACAGCAAGAGGCTCATGTACTCTGGCAATTCAATTGCAGATTTAGCTATGCAGCAGCTGCCGCTGCTTCATTACAAACAACAGCTCGCTCTGAAGTTCTCTTAAGAAGTTTACAAAAGGGACAGTGTATTTATCTGACGTCTGTTACAGTGGTGTGGAGACACACAGATGGCCTTCGACTTTCACCTTCTGCATCGCACAGAGCCAAACCCCGTTCCACAGAAAGGGTTAGACCTTAAATTTGCCTGCTCTTTTCCTGATGGCACTCCCTTCATCTATCTGGCAATCAGAGCCAGCTTACTTTCCTTGGGAGGGTCAGATTGGCAGATGAACTATAGTGAGGAGAGGAAACATGTTAAGTATGAAAACATTCTCATAAGCTCTCACAGGAAAAGGATGTAGCTAACAATAAAAGAGAGTACTGCCTTTTTCTGCCAGACTTCATCATACAGGATTAGGCATTTCCAAACCTCACATTTATACCAGTTAAATTTCGGTAGTGCTACACCTACACGAGGCATATTCCAAAATACCCTTCCTTATATTCCCCACAGTAAGTCCGTTCTGGAGGCTTCTTACTGAGATTAGCAATGGGCAAACGTTACCTCTACCTCAGTTAACCCAGGACACCACCGGCGTGCCGGGAGTTACAAAGTGAAGCGCCCTACCACTGCCTGACCAGCGCCACGAGTGACCAGGGAACGCCTCCAAGAGCCACCCAGGCGAGGCTGTCAGGGACTGCTTCAAGCGGCTTCACTCACCAGGTCCTCACCCGCAGTATTGATGGCCTGGCCTCACGCCAGGCACAACTACTCTTCGCCGTGCTAGTTGGAAGGCTAATTACTTAAGGTTCGGCCTTCCTCCTCTGGGGTTCCCCTGCACTTCTTCAGTTTTGCAAAGCTGGAACGGGAAAGCCAAAGAGCTGATAAAAGTATGGTCCGGGCACGGCTCTGAAACGCTTGCCTTCTCTTGGCTTAGCGACCATATCATTTGTGGTTTCACTGAAAAGCTTCAGCTCTAACTGTCCTGGCCAAGTTTCATGGCTTTCACTACCTTTCCAGGGAGCAATCAGAAGGAGTTTTTTGATGGCCCATCCCTAGTCCAAGCATTATTCCCAGAAACACACCAGCCAGGACAGACCTATTGACCTTTGCTTGGTTTCCTCAGTCCCACCAGGGCAGCCGATTTTGGCTTGTTCCTTGTTTTGTTCACCTGGGAACGAATCTGCCCAACAGGCAGCACAAGTGGTTTTTCCCCTACACAGCCTGATGGGCAGACATTTGCAGGCAGCCCTCAGTTTACATCTGGTGTCTAATCAGTGGAGTGAATTCCCAGGTCAATTCCCAGTACTCAATTCTACAAATGCAAAAGGAAAAAAGAAAAGCTGCTGGTGGGTCATTCTCAGGGAGGGATCCAGGGGCTCTGTAACCTCCCTTGTTTTCACGGATCTGGAATTACTGCATGCGATGAAAGCAGTCTATTAACAGTTCATCATAAAACATGCTCTGAGATTTTCTGTCCTAAATTATGTATATGATTGTTTGGTCTGTTTGGTGACTTACTGTAGTGGGAAGTCTAAATCACTGTTATTACACCACTAACTAAGGAATTTTTAACTATTATTTTAATTAAAAAGAACAAAAAACCGACAAGTTCTCAGAAAAAAAAGGCATTTCAAAAAAGCTGTGATCATTCTTTGAGCAGCCTTAAATACGAACTTGATATTTCCTCTGGTCCTGAGATACACCAGTTCCAGCATGTTACTTCAGAGGAGAATCAGCTTGTCTGCAAGGACTGAGACCTATGCATTTGTTCCTCCAACTAAAAATGACTCTTCACATACATTTTCATAATAAAGCACTTTATAACTGTTACCCAATTATTGCTTAGAGCCTTAAGTAACACGGCGTTATTGCTCCAATTTTACAGAAGGGAACAAATCATGGAATCCGAAAAACTTACTCTGCTTTTGCGTAGGCTTTCTCATATTAATTAATTATGAGACTTAATTACACTCAATCTCACCACTCCAAGCCAATTATGGAAAATTGGGTAAAATGAAGAAGGAGGGAAATCTCAGTCTCAGAGACAATCACTTACACTGACAGCACTTTCCACATAGGTGGGTAAAAGGACTTTGCAAATATTAAATCTCACTTTTAACGTAACGGGATGGATTTTTCTCTGATTTTCCCCTACTGTCCCTGCACCAGTAATCTGAGCAACAAACATTTCTCCCAGCTTCCTCTCTCAACTCTGCCCCAGAAACCAAATGCAAATCTCTGCTCCCCGACTTGTGCCTTGATCACATGATCACCTGCCTGCCCAGGAGAAGTTAAAAAATCCCCAGGCATGTTAAAACCACCAGATCAGAGGAGCTCCAGTCCAATGAGTTTGAACATGGGTTGATCAGAATCGGTATGTGAGACAGACAGATAGATAGATGTTGCAAACTAGCTTTCTATTTATTTTGAATCTACAGCAATTTTATGTACTGACATTTAGCCTGCAAGGGGAATGAATGGTAAATCCCCTAAAACATCACTTTAAAAGTTTGAGTTCCACTGAAGTATCTATGAACATCCTCTGTTGAAACATTAATTCATGATTTCCCACACCACTTAGCCACAGGGATTCACAACACGTTTCAGTGCCTTCAACAGCAGCAGCATTCCACAGGGAACCATTCTCCAATTTCCAAGTCATGGCTCTTACAAAGATGGACTAAGCCAAGGCAAACTGGCCTTTTTATATTAATACCAACTGATCCTCCCATAAAATGTGCACATTTAAAATCAGAGGAGAAACAAGCAATTATCATTTTTTGCAGTTTGTCTAAAGAGGGCTATGAGTTCAAGTAAGTCTGCTTGATTAAAATTGGGGAGAGAAGCTGAACTGACAAATATTAGAATTTTCCTTAATTTATTCATGGTGCCAGTGAGTGAAGGCTTCTATAAAAGGCTCTATGAATAAAGGTGTAAATGTCAGTGGAGGAGACTCCATTCATTTACGCCTATGACTTCTTTGGAGCCAGGATTTCCCCCCAGTCTTCACAGTTGTGACATCTTGTGTTCAATCTGGCCTATTCCAGCAGAATATTCAGCCTGTGCTCCTTGCAATTATGCCTTGTTTGCATCACACCATAACACGCATGCTACCAGAGTTTCACGCACCACAATCTCCCACAGTTTATTTTTAAATGCTCTCCAGTTCCCCAAGAGAGCCTCATGGCATGGCAGCGGAATTAAATACAATGGGATCTGGCAGGCTGCACTCACAGGACTGCATTGTGAAAGAGGGGGAAAATAAACATTAACGTTTCGAATGTTTCTTACAGTTTTTCTAAATATCCTTGGGTAAAACAGAAAATACTTTGCTGAGCCTAAAAAACCAAAGAGCTTACAGGTGCAGTTAAATTAGGCAGCTTTCAAACACACATTCTTCCTTACTCTGCAAAGGTTTCCCCTCTTCTTTGCCCAGCAATACTTCCCTCAAAGGCCAGCAAAGGGCAGCTGCCATATAAGACAGGCAGAGATAACCTGGGCATTCGAAAGACTGACACGTTCAAATCCACACCTGAATTTCCATACCTAATGACAGCTTTACCCCCCACCCAAGGAAACTACTGCACCTACTAAGGTAGATGCCTTCCACCTTAACTCAGGCACGGAGGGTGGATGGCCAGGACCTCCCTCAGGAAGCCCTTCAAAGGCACACATCTCTCTCCTCTGAATATACAGGTAACTAGAAACTTTCTTTAGCAAGACTGGCTTACCATGCACCTAAAATTTAGCCACAAATTAGGTACACAGTCCTCTTACTTTGGACCCCATCCTCCAAGCTGCAGAACAGACACTTTCCTCGAAGATGCAAGCTGTAAATCGCAAGCATAACGTTAAGGCACGAATCTATATCTACCATAGTATTGTTAAAACAAGTATCAGCACAAGTTCTGTGTTAATGAGAGTCGTGTCTCTTCCAGGCTTTTAATACTAGCCCCCGAGCTTAATTATTATATTTAGTGTCTAGGGCAGCAACACTTCCTACCCAGCACCTGTCATCGGTCCAGCAATTAATTGCATACCACTGACCTTCATGGAACACCATGGAAATTTTATTCCTGCACAACTCAATTGCATTTGTACAACACTGCCCCAGAACTATGTCTTATTACCAAAAAATCATGTGCTTACAAAAGGGATAAATGAGCCAACTGAACTATTTATAATTTGCAATAATAAAAAACGTTTCACTAGGTTTGCAACATACATACAAAAAAAAAACAAAACAAAAACAAACAAAAAAAAAACCAAAACCAACTTTGCAGCCTTAATACAAGACAAATGTTACTAAGATTCACATTATAGACAAAAGCAGAATGGAAAATATTCCCTGAAGTCATAATGGCAGGGTTATGTAGTATGCTATTTAAAAGCTATTCACCAATGTCCTCTTCCTTTTAGCCAGAACTCTATGGTAGAAATTCAATTGAAGAAAGTCAATCAATTGAAATTGTGGTTCTACAACTGAGGGATTGGATATATAAGATGAAGCAGCTGAAGGAAAGGACTACACTTGCACATACTATTCAGTACTAGAGGAGAGGGCTAGTAGTGATGGTCTGTGTCTGCCACCTCTGCAAATTTGCTGCTTTGAGGGGTCTATATGCTGCTTATGTCCTGCTGTTGTGGTTTAACCCCAGCCAACAAACCCAAAACACAGACCCATACCAGCTACTGTAAAGAAAATTAACTCTATCCCAGCCAAAAGCAACACACCAGCCTTACTCTCTTCTCTCTTTTCTAAGAAAATGCTGCGACTCAGCATATTTCTTGTAAGTTCAAGAGTCTCCTTGCTGCTTTCCAAGCCAAGGGGTTCACAAAATAAATAATCATTACGTGACTACTCTAATTTCAGATTAGCACACTAAAGTAAGAACTAATGTAAGACAGGGCAAGAAGACTTTCTCCCTGGTTTCAAGGGCTGCGTCCAGGATGAAATAACTCGTCACGCCCAGAATTTCAATGCTGGCTTCCAAGTTCCCAGGCTCAAGTGACCCAGCAGGACACAGCCACAAACCTCCACACTTACACATCTGCACCTACCACAGACTCGGAGAAGGAAAGGGACAGTGCAGAAGCCATCACAGGCTTTGTGGAAGGTGAACGCCGAAAGGAGCACCGAGAGCTGCTGTTTTGACTCTCCCTATGCACTTAAGTTGTTCTCCAAACTTCTTACTGGAGTCATCAGCAGGCAACAGGCTGGCACCATGCCCACATGCATGGTGAGGCAAATCACCCATGCCCTGAAGTCAGGACGCAAAGAATGCCAAGAGATAACTGTGGAGCAAACTGGACGTCACTACGCAGCTTGCTTGCAACATTTTAAAGTAAGAGCAATACCTTCTTTGATTTGCATCTCCCAAACACCTTGTTTGATTCTCCAAAAGCGACGAAAAAAGCCTTTCACCGTGGCAGAAGAGAAAGCTTTCTACCATGGCGAATTCCTCACATCTCAGGCGATGCATTTAATTTCACCAGAATGCAGTTACAACTGGCTTTACCACGTTAATGCAGCTGTGAGCCTTTTTTGGTTAAAGATTTGTAATCTATACAGCCAATGACAGTAAGATTATCTAACAAACAAAGCTCATCAACAGTGCTTTGCTTTGACGAATTTCTTACATATTGAATGGTTGATGTCTCGAAGGCAATTCAGGGCTATATGATGGTTGTGATTTTGCTCTGTTGTTTTTGTTTTGGTTTTGTTTTTTCTTTTTTTTTTTAAGAAGTTCATTACAATTTTTCAGTTGATATTCTTCCAGTTCTTCAATAGAGCAGAGGAAATGAAGTGAAACTAGATTAATTGAAATGGAAAAGTGATCTCATAATTCAATTCACTTTGCTCCCTAATCAGAAATGCACAGGGAGCACAAACCAGGGAAGAAGGGTGTAAAGTGATGCTACAGTGAAGCCCACAATTAAAAATCTCCCTTCCTGTAGAAATCTGAGTTACAAATCAAAATGGAGCGCACATGTTATTGACATTACTGAAAAGCTGTGGGCAAGGCTATGATTTGGAGGCAACAACCCTGCTCTGCTTGAAACTAAATTCAAAATTCCCATTGATTTTACTGACCCCTTGGCTTAGATGTTCTTGAGGCCTGATCACAGAGCCTAATAATACACACACAGATGCCTGCAATGACTTGGATCCACTTCCATCTCGGTGTAAAGAGAAGTTACAAAACAAATGCAAGGATGGCAGACAAGCCTCCCTTCTCCCAGCCAGGAAAGCTTTTATTGCCACCTCTTCAACACTTTCGCTTCTGCCAGAAGTCCCCTCTGCCCGCCTGGCCCCTCCAGCTGTCCAAAGTGTCTCCTCCGGACAGCACGGCTGAGCAGGCGAAGCACGGATTAAACAGCATTAAATGTTCTTTCTGTCATTTTGTTTTCAGTAATTTACAGAATTATTTTCCCCGGTGTGGATATTTTTTGAATAGGGTCAGGGAGATGCTAAACAAAACAAAACAAAACAAAATCTCCGAACCCAGAATATATGGGAAACTCGACAGTACTTAACGTGTCATTATGACCATGAATATGTACAGAAACACACAGACATGCATGCACACACACATGAAATTAAAGTTAAGTCCTTTGGAGGAGGCTCAAAAAAATAAAAAAAAACATGTTCAACAGGAAGAGTCTGTTTAATGTAGAATTTAAGCAAGGTTCTTCCATTTGCATAGATCACTTACAGCAACAGCAATTCATTAAATTCTCCCATAGAATCGTGCTATATTTTGTCTAAAGCGACACATTCCTTGCAGATCACAGTGCCTTCCTCACACTGTTAATAAGATAATCTGTTACATGAGGCTTACAAATCCATTTAAATTGATTTTAATTAATGAATCAATCACTAGCCACTGATGACTTGGTCTACAGACAGCAAGCAATTCAAAGCCCCAGGCCTCTAATCCCAAACCAAAATCCACATTAGAGCAACAGGACATCTCTCTGATCGATAGCAACACAAAGATGTTCAGTTCATACACATTTAAAGTGTACGAACTTGATCAAAATGTATCTCCAGATCTTATGCATTACAATTCCCACATTCAGGACTGTTCAACTAGAAAGGCAATATTAAATCATTTACATTTCTTTGCAAGGGAAAAAAATAAAAAAAATTAAATCAAGCACAACTATAACCTGCTTCTAAACTTTAGATGCTTATTCCACTTGAAGGTTTTTCTTCCTTTGTTCTTAAACAATCCATTGTTTAACGTTAATTAATAGAAAATTGCACTTCGTATGATCACAAACAGGAACAATGCCTTTTACGCGCGCTTTGATCCTGTGAAAAGCCACTGCTGTTCTCCACCGCTCAAGTGCTTACGTTTTCCCTTACACAGAAAACAAGAAAGAAGAAAGATTTCTGCCCCAGAATCAGCATGCAGAAGCAGCATGAAGAACATCCTTGTTATTTTAGTAAGTTAATTATTATAATTATTGTTATTACAAGGAGTTAATTACAATGCAGTAAGTTAAATCCACAATAGGTGGTGTGATGCCGAACACTGCAATCCCTAAAGCATCAGCATCTGGCTCTCCAGAGCAGAGGGAACACACCTGACTGAGGCTTCTTCTCCTGTGTGCAGAAACAGCTGGCGCTCCAGCACAGCATCTGTGAATCAAGCACCACTTAAACTAGTCGAGAGAAAGGAAGAAATGATGCATGCCTTCCTGGGAGTCTCCTAAGCACCCAGCTCTTCTTCCAAAGGAGAAGATGCTCCTTCTTCATATGTGACAGAGAAGCCAGCTTGCCTCCCAAACAGTCCCACTGTTTAAATAGCTACACTGTGCTAAGCCCAAGCCACTCTGCTCACGTGATGCTCTGCACTGCACAAGCTTGATGGCACAGATCTCTGGTTGTCTGTGGTGGGACCCTGTACTGAGCTCCACAGCCTGACACAGACTTGCCCTCAGAAGCAGAACAGGAGGTACCTGGAGATCTCCACAAACTTCCACTACCGCAGAAGTTGGCGCTGTGAGAATTGCAGTTATGGACCAGTTATGCTGGGTTTGATTTTTTTTTTAAATGCTCTCTGCACCTGTAGGTCCACTAGCAGCCCATAAAATATTCTAAGAGAAACCCTGATCCCACAGAATTCACAAAGCAGCTTGCTTGGGTGCTCCCTGTCACGCCAAAAGTCTCAGCAACCCACCTCAGGCACTGTGCCATTATGACAAAGCACATCCAGTGGCCTCTCCCTGGATGGATGTTACCAGCCCTACTGTGGGGAAAAAGAGCCCACAGAAGCCGTGCTGATGCCAACCTGACAATGAGGAGGAGAGAGCCTCTTCATCTCCCTGAAGGGCAACCTCACCCACAACTCGAAATAGCCCCTCAAAGGCTCCAGTGTCTCTGCCTGAGCAAGGAATTGACCGTCTCTAGGTCTTTCCATGGGCATGGAGTTGCACAGAAAAGGCGGGGAGGTGACAAAAGTCTCTATTATGGATACCAGTCCCCACACGAAAAGGATCTCAGCTCAAAGCCGCCTTCAAGGTGGTCTGTGTTCCCTCTTTCTTCCCCAGTCCAATCCTCTTGTGCCTGACAAACACAGGACTCCCAAAGCACCCTGCTGGACACCAGCATGGGATCACCTGCACTACCCCTTTGGCTCCAGAACTCTGTAGGGGCCCACCATTACACTGAGGTCAACTTACCCACACTGAACGGCATCAGACAAGAGAGAATCCAACTTGTAGCTTGCTTTATTGAACCAATTTCACATGTTATCTAATACAAAAGGTGTTGTTGCCTAATATGTGCAGTAATCATTCTGCCTGTTTAAATGAAGAGCTCTGTATTTGTTTTTAATCAATACTGCATATACAGTTTAACCAATGCTGTCAAAAGAAGATTTTTTTTTTTTTTTAAATGTGGTCTCGACTAATTTATTGCTCTTGATATTCCTGCTCTTCCCAGTTTGTTAAAAACAAAGGATTTTTTGGAGGGAAGAATAAAAAGAATTTTAATTAAGTTTTTTAAGAAGGTGGGTTTGGCTTTTGTGTGCTGCTAATTAATTAGAGAGTTAAATTAACCAAATAAGATCCCAAACTATCTTTCAAAATATTTAAGAAAAACAAAGGGTTGTAAACTTTGCAGGTGCGAACACATTAAGATCAACATTGTACCAAGCCTGAATCTGGCCCCATTAGCTCAAAAAGGTAAATAGTGCATCCTCCTGCACAGATGTCACCGTGCACAGGCACTCCACGTTCAGAGGACAGATTCTGCAGCCAACAGTGCTCCACTGACACAGAGACAATCAATGTGTCCTTGATTATGAGGAGGCAAACAGTTTTCACTGCAAAAAAAGGAGACTGAAAAACAAATCATGTGTTTTTATTTTACAAGTTCCAAGTTTGGGTTGGGTGTTTTGTTTTTTTTCAAGCCCTTTTGGAGCACTGAAACAGAATAAAAATAGTTTGTTGCACAAGCAGAAGACAAAGTAACTGCTAAACAAACATTTTAAATTTACTCCTATGTGTTCAGCTCTCGTTCCCGTTAGTCTTTAGGAGCTGGATGACTTCACTAAAATATCTTCCTGTTCTCTGGAAAACTGATTAGATGGGGTTTTGTCCAAGAATTGTGCCATAACATGTTCCCTCTATTTCATACTCTGAATATCACTGCTGGAAAATGTACTGCAGCACAGAATGCAGTATATGCCAATGTATCCTGACATTCAAATCAAGACCACAAATTATAAACAGTTTCAGCAAATTGACTTGAGTGCCTTTGTTCCTCAGACATACATCTTCCTATTGCTTACAAAAGCAGCATATACTAACCACTAACGCTGCTATAGCCAGTACTGGGAAAGGAAGTTATTGAAGCCTGGATTTCCTGCTTTCAGCCGAAGCCAAGAACTGTGAGGCTTGTAGTGGTTTCAGGAACTGACTCATCTAATGATTCACGGATAAGATACTGGTTTTAATATATTTCTGATCATAAGACTCAAACTTCAAAAACAGCGATGCTTAATTTTTATTTTCAAGTAAGGAAAAAAAAGTACATAAATCATGTAAACGAATATTCTCATGGGACACTCCAGCTAATAATTATGAATGTGTTTGACAGTGAACTCTGTTTAAAAAAAAAAAAAGCATGTTAAACTTCCTGGAAATTCATTTCAGGAGAATGTTGACAATGAATTAAAAATCCACTGTCAAAAGCTGGAGCACTTTTGTTGCAACCCTGATACAGCTGAAATTCAAGTGGAGGACAGCTGGGATATTTCAGATATGCCCTTAGGTACACGTATGACTGCTATGTACTAATCAATGAATCCTTGAGCTACTATTGTTAATGCACCTGGTTTCTTTAGCCGTGTACAAAAGTACCATCAAAGAAGGGCTGGTAACGATATATTCGGGTGTTTGAAACAACTGGAAAGTTTTGTTTCAGGAGTGACTGAAACTGCCGAGGTCAATCCTAAAGCAATGACTAACACTGCTCACACACACACACTCACACACCTGCATTTTGTGCTAGTTCAGAATTCAAACCCAGCCGTTTTGTATGCATTTAGCTCTTCCAGAGGGAAGCGTGCCTTCCAGTGCATCAAAATGCTTTTTGCCCACAACACAAATCTCATCAGTATGCTGTAACTTGGACTGCCAGGCTCTTGCACCTAAAAAATAGCTTGTGATGGAGGCTGAATTCTGCTAGGCTCATGTATGGAAAAGTACTGGTTTACTTTTTAATTTCTGAACTGCAAGCTGCAGCCACTCATCCGCCCTGTGCAGTGTTGTGGGGACGGAGGGGGACTTCAGCTTTTCTGTATTTCACCGTGTGCACAACTAGCCCAAGAAAAAAAAAAAAAGAAAACAAAATGCATCTTGCTCGGAGGGGGAAGAAAAAAAAAAATAAAGGGGAAAAAAAGAGGAAAAGAAAAAACCAGCAGTTAAAACACTTGACAAGAAAAGGCCAAAGTGCGCTCAGTGGCTGGCAGTCATTTTATGGCTATAGTCCTACAGCAGATTTACTTAGATGACGTCAGTGGCTCCAATCCAGCTTTTCTTTGGTAGCATTTACCACTTGCCTCTTGAAGCCTCCACTATGCTACAGAGCAGTAGACCATAATCAAAATTCCCTTTGTGAAATAGAGTTTACCTCAGGGCACAGAGGCATTGCTAGCTGAATTGCAGGCTCTTCACCCTGTACTGCATGCCCAGAAATAAATAACCTACAATACTGTACTCTCCTTAATACAGAAGAACCATTAAAAGCAGCCTGCTACCTTAAAAAGGGTTCTTTAATTTGTTTCCAAAATCTCAGAGGCCAGAATATTAGTTAATTTTCCAAGCAACCAAGAGCTATAATAATTATACTACCCTTTGGACTTCTTTGCATTGTTTTTAGAGATTTGGAATGATAAAGTTATTTATGGGTCATTGTTTCACCGGCAAAGATTATTACTAACACTAGAGGCTAAAGTGAATCTGTATAAGAAGCCACACATTTAAAACTCTCTTTCAAATGTGCCCCTTCAGCTGCTTATTTACAACTGGTCGGTAAGCATACAGTAAATATGCCAAGAAACACAGCAAGAAATTACCATGCACAAGTAATGGTCAATTTAAAGAGCAAAATGCACATTATTTGGAGCTATGGATTTCCTATCACAAAGCAGTGAGTGGAACCAATGAAACACTAGTAAAGCCAAGTCAAGCAGATACCAAATAAACTAAAACTTCACAGGTCCTGAAGTTCAATCAACGCCCCCCCCCCAACCACTTGAAAGNNNNAACCCCCCCCCCCCCCAACCATTTGAAAGATGCACCTTACTGTACCAAATAAACAGATTTGTCATGTTTAAATGGACCCATCAATCTGAAGACAACCATACTCATTATGGGTGATAACTAGATATATTAGTGGACTGAAAATTGCCTCTTGCAGTTAAGCACTTAGAAATTACTCGTAAGAAAGATGCACACATCCCTCAGAGAACTGGAAGTCTGAGCACCTGTCCTTTCCCAGCACCTTTGCTTACCTTCCCCCAATCACAATGGATTGGGAGATTATAGGTCTGATCTGAAACGAGCCAGAAGCCAAAAAAACATTATTATCATCAAACTGCATGAGTCACACCACGGACCTGAACTCCTAAATCTGAATTTAAAACAGACTTAAAATTTGAGGTGACCCCCAAACCAGGTGTAAGTGGACAGACGCTCACATTTCATGTTCCTGCAGAGAAACTGGAAGCCTGTTAACAGCCTCAGATGCCAAGGCAAGGGCAGGAAGCCTTTCTTGTTTTCTGCGGGTGTCAATAGGGTAAAATCAGGCAGAGCAGCAAGGTGGGAACATCACCTCTCACTTCACTGCCCACCTCCTGCCTTTTTCCAGGCACTGCATCTGGATGGACTTCAGTGGGATGTTAAAGAATGGCCACTGCTCAGACTGTCATATTTCTCTGTTCCAAACAGACAGGAGAGAAATTTACTTCTCTTTGACCTCCTTTCATTACTAAAAAAGTGGTGTCAGCAAATAGATTTAGAAGATGACTGTAAATTTCTTTGAGAGAGAATCTGGTCCTGCAATTGGTCATTAAGGATCCTGGACATGAAAGGCATGACAAGAACAAGTGGTCCTTTCTTTTCAATAGGCAGGGCAAGGAAGCAGCAGGCAAGAGCAATGGGCAGAGGGACCCAAGAGTGACACCACATCCGTGAGCAGCGGCACAAGAGACAGGATAAGGAAGACCTGGCAAGACCGGATTGCAAAAGAAGGAAAACAATAAGTCAGCACGGTCCGAAGGAAGCAGAGCCAGATCAAGGGCTGCCCAAGAGCAACCCGAGGAAAGAGGAGGGTCCAGGCAACCAGGGACAGCTGTGGTGCCCTGTAAGGAACAGCAAGACAGAGCCTGTAGGGCAGAAGACACAGCGGAATGTGCTGCAAGGTCAGAGAGCAAGGCGGGAAGATCCAACCCTTAGGACACCACTGAGGCAGTGAATGGAAGACTGTATTTATGGCTGGAGGCTTTCCCCGCTACAAAATAATTACAGCCAAAGAAAGGCAGGGGTAAGGGGAAGATGAAGGAACTCGCATTGAATCTTCAAGTCTTCTACAAGCCTTTCAGCTGATTGCGGAAAAAGCAGGAAAAAAAAAAAAAATCTTGAAAGATCAGCTGACAGCAGATATAGGGACACAACCGTTTTTAAAGGTTAATTTTTTGAAAGGATAAAGGTAAAAACCAAGGATGTGGAAAATGAAACCGTTTACAGGATTTTGCCTTTTATTTTAAAATGTAAACCAGCTTTAGGATGAAAAGGTACGTGTGCATGGTGGTCATGGATCGTGAATAAATTTTCCTCCCTCTCATTAATTAAAAGTCCTCAATCACCATATTTTTTAAATTGAGATACACATAACAGAGGCTTTAATCCACTAAACCTCTATGAATTTACCTTTTCTTCCAAAGTCTGTTCTGACATTTTCTCCCCTCAAAACCAAAATGTCATTCCTGATTTATAATCTCCCAACAGAAAGACAGCCCTGTAAAAAAAAAAAAACATGCCAGCTAATTCCAAAAATAAGCACCACTGTTCACAGCACCATGAGGTGACTGATTGGTGAGAGATTCCACCAAGGGAATAATTGTGATGTCTGTAATGTTAAGGAATAATTTGGCACCAAAAATACCCAAGGCCATACCGGTTGGTGATTCAAACACAAAGCATATCAAAACGCTACTGATAAGCTAAATTAACAGATAGCTTATCTGAAGCATATACTAGCCATATGGTGCCACAACTTCTGTTGCCTGTTGCTGGCATAACAATAGGCTACTGCAGTCTTAGACTGGAAGCACTATTTGACAAACTGTCAACAGCATTTTTATTTTTTTGCAGAGCTCTAGGGCAATGGCACACTCGCCTATTTGCATTTTTTTTTTTTTTTTAAACAGGTGAACAAAGAGTAAACCAGATGTCAACTTTAGAAATCGAGCTGTCTGGACCGGGAGATTTAACAGAGGCAGGCATACTGCTACAGCTCAAATCTAGACAATGAGCTTTTCTAAAAACACTCTGGCCTAGGGGAGTGGCTATTTAAAACACTTGGCTTCTTTTATTTCAGCACTATGGAAGTGAATTCTGCTCTTAAGTGCCAGCTCAAATGAAGTCATTTTGTTTCACTGGGGCTTTCTCTGCATTTCAGAGACGTAGCATGTACTGTAGAAACAGAAAAGACAAAAAATTGTGGGGGGTGTGATGTGGAAACTAGCAATTTGATCACATACAGAAAAAAAAAAAA